>MBPM02000129.1:0-135301 GCA_001695595.3 Plasmopara viticola | reverse complement strand
TAAAGCCAGCCACTGCGTATCAACTCTCGGTCAAGACGTATTGACGACGAGCTTTCCGTTGATCTTTGCGAGTTGTTGTTCGAATGTCTCGAGATTTACTCTGTATCTCGTGTAAACATACTTCATGAAATCTCTTGATCTGGTACGCAATCCGACTTGGTAATAGGAACTTCTCGCCTAGCCAAAGCTCTGAGTGCCCAACTGTCGGTGGGTTCGTTGTGCGTCCTCTGCGGTCTGCAGCCCTACGGCATGTTCGTCCTCCTCTGCGTCGTATTTGGTCATCACAAACTATGCTTCAGCTCCTCCTTCGTCTTGAGTTTTTACTCCGACTTCCACCCGATCCGCGCTGCTTTTTTACATTTCAACTTTTTTTGTGTGTGTGTGTGTGTGAATCAACAGTCAATCGAATACCAAGAAGATGGTATTGGCGTGCCACAAAAAGTGGGATATGGGTGGTGAACGAATACTGTAGTGACTCCACAATAATAGGGTTTATAAACACTGTGCGGTGTGGACTTGAAAAGCCAAAGCGTAAGCAATTTTTATAACTGAATATTTTTAAATGGCTCGACGCAAAGTACTGTGTCAAAGCGCGACAAGCAACATACAAGCACTCGGACACCTCTTAATCGCACACTAATCAGGAGCCATAATGAACTCAAAGGTTGACAGTACTGCAAAATAAAGCTGCAGTCTCAAAACATTATCGAATCGGCTTAAAGCAGCCCTCGGCTGTCGTCTAGTAAGCTGTGTGTCCGATTCTAGTCACGGGGGTGATCAATGCGACCGTGAGAGCCTTCCAATTTATCATCGTTAGGTGGAAGCGCCATTAGACGAGTACAACACATATTGCGCCAATGCACAATGCTGTGATTCTACAACATATTAATTACTATCAGAATTTTCGTCTGTTGTTCAGCTTTAAAAATGGTCAACAAAATTTCAAAGGTTGTACAGCTGCTAAAACTGATGCAATGATTAAGATGACTGTCGGTTTACTTAGGACGCTATTCATTTACGATCGTAACTTGAAGGAATGATGCAGTCGCATTGCATAACAACGAATTGCTGCCGCTTTCACTTTGGAGTAAGACACGGGAACCATTGCGCTAGCTGTCGAGCTGAAATGGTGTAATGGGGACTGAGTCGCTCTCAAATTAAGGCTTTTTCGCCTAATTTTTATTAAACTAGTTATATGACATACGGTAACGTGTCATAACTTTTAAGTAACGCGATTGATGTGTGTGAAATACCGCGGTATTGAATACAAAGTGCGTCATTCTTGCATGTAAGTACTGGCTGGTGGCAATGCCGTCAGCTCGTATACTCTCACCAAATCACTTGCGGTTCGTTTACATTATAAAGCAAAGCTGATCCCTGTAACTTGAAGTAATCTGGCCACAAAACATAGAAAGCAATTTTGTACTAGCATGTCTGAAACGGGTATATCATACCTGAGTGTGCTAGCCTTGCCGAAAATACAGGCAGACCCTACCTCGACACGCAAGGAGAAGCGCCAATTTTAATTGCGAAACGGCCCTTAGATCTTTACTTACCATACTTTGAGAATTAAGAGTATAAACAGCACACGGACTTCCGCGAAGTAAACTTGACCGAGTCATAACGACAAGACGAAATTGAATCTCAGACCGCGGTATTTTTCACCATCAAAATTAAGCAACTGAGTTGAAAGAGTAAGCCAATTCAGAAGAACATTGTATTGTTTTTGTTACTCAAGCAGTACGATTTTCCGTATCGTGTAGGGTATTTTACCGATAAAATGATTGCTTTATTCTGCTCATGTTGAATGGGACATGGCGAGTCAACTTGTCTTGCTTGCATGGTTTATCGATGGATTCCACGACGCTTACTCCCCGCCTTGTCGTTAATGATCTCGGGAACCACGATGGGTAGGGTCTTCGTGACCAGTGCGAATGACAGGATTTCTTGATGGTAAGGGATGTTGGCTAGCAATAGCCTTTTGTTTGGGTTCGCCGTGACCAGTGGCCAGGAATGTAGCTAGAATGAGGATGAAACCGCACGATCGACGCATGCTTCACCACTTGCAGTGCGAAAAGAATAGTGGGCTCCTGGTCGTGCTTGAGCTGCAGAATCCTATTACTTAGATAGTTTGCCAACCAATCTGGGTATCGACCACATGAGAGCGACAAGATGTGAAAGAAAAGGCGACTTCAAATTCTGGTAGGCTATCTATGTTTGTAAAGCTTTCGTTTACTTGGAACGCCGGTAGTAAATTCTTGATAACGCAAACTCGTTAGATTCTATGTACCTGTCGCGTGGTCCAATGCCGCACCATTGGTCGCATAAACCATCTACATATGGTCCACACGACAAGACGTCCATGCGACAAATGTGAGCAGCTGCTTTGATAAGGGAGAGAATTCGTTGTCTTTATTACCTGATGGCAAACGCGTCTTCTCAATTCTACACACGAAACGGCAATCCAAGTGAGACCAGAGAGCAGTCTTTGTGTATGCAATGGAACGTTATCGACCCGCACGGTAAAAAAAAATGCAGAATGGGTGCGACGCAAGTATATGGTAACGCTAAGACTGAACGAATGACCGCCATTAAGATCAACAAACATCCGTCTTGTCGACCTCGGTGTACGCGCTAATATACACACAAGCAGAAACAGATTTCGTGTCCTCAACAACAGCATTGTCTCATTCGATGCAGAAGCCTTTTTACGTGTCTTACACTACCACCGAATATGACCGCTGGGTGAGTGCGAAAATAAATTACTTAGAAACACATTGTTCACGAAACAAAGACCAGCTTCTCCCTTCAATGCAACTCGTCGGCTGAGTATTGTCCTTGTCATCTTTCAAGCCTTGATCAGCGGCGCCAATAGAAGCAGCGAAAATCGGAATTGTGTAAACCCTAGCGAGCTGATTAGGGCAGCAGAAGGCGAGATAGTACAGTTTGCACCGCCTGCTAAACTCTGCAGTAAACAGATCCAGGTGCTCGCGTCTTCGTCGCTCGATCCAGAACAGACAAAAAATATTCTTCACCAGCTACCTTAAAACAGAACGTTCGCTTGGTTTCATCTTTAAAAAGCGTTCAGACAGCATGCCATCCTGCAACTGCATCTCCCACGTGGCTTGTCAAAATTGCAATTGCAGCGATACCCACTACTCTCCTGTTGCTACGCTCGTTCTCTTAACCAGTACAAAATATCGTCGTTACCACCTTTTCCTAAAAACTCTCAAGTTGATTCACATTCGCGCAATTAAGATTCTTATTCATATACGTACATGACATTCGCCTGCTTGTAAAGCCAGCCACTGCGTATCAACTCTCGGTCAATACGTATTGACGACGAGCTTTCCGTTGATCTTTGCGAGTTGTTGTTCGAATGTCTCGAGATTTACTCTGTATCTCGTGTAAACATACTTCATGAAATCTCTTGATCTGGTACGCAATCCGACTTGGTAATAGGAACTTCTCGCCTAGCCAAAGCTCTGAGTGCCCAACTGTCGGTGGGTTCGTTGTGCGTCCTCTGCGGTCTGCAGCCCTACGGCATGTTCGTCCTCCTCTGCGTCGTATTTGGTCATCACAAACTATGCTTCAGCTCCTCCTTCGTCTTGAGTTTTCACTCCGACTTCCACCCGATCCGCGCTGCTTTTCTACATTTCAACTTTTGTGTGTGTGTGTGTGTGTGTGAATCAACAGTCAATCGAATACCAAGAAGATGGTATTGGCGTGCCACAAAAAGTGGGATATGGGGTGGTGAACGAATACTGTAGTGACTCCAATAAATAGGGTTATAAACACTGTGCGGTGTGGACTTGAAAAGCCAAAGCGTAAGCAATTTTTATAACTGAATATTTTTAAATGGCTCGACGCAAAGTACTGTGTCAAAGCGCGACAAGCAACATACTAGCACTCGGACACCTCTTAATCGCACACTAATCAGGAGCCATAATGAACTCAAAGGTTGACAGTACTGCAAAATAAAGCTGCAGTCTCAAAACATTATCGAATCGGCTTAAAGCAGCCCTCGGCTGTCGTCTAGTAAGCTGTGTGTCCGAGTTTAGTCACAACAGTGATCAATGCGACCGTGAGAGCCTTTGAATTTATCATCACTTGGTGGAAGTGCATCAGATGGTATACTACATATTGCGCCATTGCACAATGCTGTGATTCTACAACATATTGCTATCAGAATTTTCGTTTTGGTTCAGCTTTAGAAACGGTCAACAAAATCTTTAAGGTGGTACAGCTGCTAAAGCTGATGCAATGATTAAGATAACTGTCGTTTACTTAGGACGCTATTCATTTACGATCGTAACTGAATGATGCAGTCGCATTGCATAACAACGAATTACTGTCTGCTTTCACTTTGGAGTAAGACACGGGAACCATTGCGCTAGCTGTCGAGCTGAAATGGTGTAATGAGGACTGAGTCGCTCTCAAATTAGGCTTTTTCATACTGCTCGCTAATTTAGACGAGACACTAGTATTATGACATACGGAAACGTGTCATAACTTTAAGTAACGCGATTGATGTGTGTGAAATACCGCGGTATTGAATACAAAGTGCGTCATTCTTGCATGTAAGTACTGGCTGGTGGCAATGCCGTCAGCTCGTATACTCTCACCAAATCACTTGCGGTTCGTTTACATTATAAAGCAAAGCTGATCCCTGTAACTTGAAGTAATCTGGCCACAAAACATAGAAAGCAATTTTGTACTAGCATGTCTGAAACGGGTATATCATACCTGAGTGTGCTAGCCTTGCCGAAAATACAAGCAGACCCTACCTCGACACGCAAGGAGAAGCGCCAATTTTAATTGCGAAACGGCCCTTAGATCTTTACTTACCATACTTTGAGAATTAAGAGTATAACAGCACACGGACTTCCGCGAAGTAAACTTGACCGAGTCATAACGACAAGACGAAATTGAATCTCAGACCGCGGTATTTTTCACCATCAAAAATTTAAGCAACTGAGTTGAAAGAGTAAGCCAATTCAGAAGAACATTGTATTGTTTTTGTTACTAAAGCAGTACGATTTTCCGTATCGTGTAGGGTATTTTACCGATAAAATGATTGCTTTATTCTGCTCATGTTGAATGGGACATGGCGAGTCAACTTGTCTTGCTTGCATGGTTTAACGATGGATTCCACGACGCTTACTCCCCGCCTTGTCGTTAATGATCTCGGGAACCACGATGGGTAGGGTCTTCGTGACCAGTGCGAATGACAGGATTTCTTGATGGTAAGGGATGTTGGCTAGCAATAGCCTTTTGTTTGGGTTCGCCGTGACCAGTGGCCAGGAATGTAGCTAGAATGAGGATGAAACCGCACGATCGACGCATGCTTCACCACTTGCAGTGCGAAAAGAATAGTGGGCTCCTGGTCGTGCTTGAGCTGCAGAATCCTATTACTTAGATAGTTTGCCAACCAATCTGGGTATCGACCACATGAGAGCGACAAGATGTGAAAGAAAATAGGCGACTTCAAATTCTGGTAGGCTATCTATGTTTGTAAAGCTTTCGTTTACTCGGAATGCCGGTAGTAAATTCTTGATAACGCAAACTCGTTAGATTCTATGTACCTGTCGCGTGGTCCAATGCCGCACCATTGGTCGCATAAACCATCTACATATGGTCCACACGACAAGACGTCCATGCGACAAATGTGAGCAGCTGCTTTGATAAGGGAGAGAATTCGTTGTCTTTATTACCTGATGGCAAACGCGTCTTCTCAATTCTACACACGAAACGGCAATCCAAGTGAGACCAGAGAGCAGTCTTTGTGTATGCAATGGAACGTTATCGACCCGCACGGTAAAAAAAAATGCAGAATGGGTGCGACGCAAGTATATGGTAACGCTAAGACTGAACGAATGACCGCCATTAAGATCAACAAACATCCGTCTTGTCGACCTCGGTGTACGCGCTAATATACACACAAGCAGAAACAGATTTCGTGTCCTCAACAACAGCATTGTCTCATTCGATGCAGAAGCCTTTTTACGTGTCTTACACTACCACCGAATATGACCGCTGGGTGAGTGCGAAAATAAATTACTTAGAAACACATTGTTCACGAAACAAAGACCGCAGCTTCTCCCTTCACATGCAACTCGTCGGCTGAGTATTGTCCTTGTCATCTTTCAAGCCTTGATCAGCGGCGCCAATAGAAGCAGCGAAAATCGGAATTGTGTAAACCCTAGCGAGCTGATTAGGGCAGCAGAAGGCGAGATAGTACAGTTTGCACCGCCTGCTAAACTCTGCAGTAAACAGATCCAGGTGCTCGCGTCTTCGTCGCTCGATCCAGAACAGACAAAAAATATTCTTCACCCATCTTTAAAAAGCGTTCAGACAGCATGCCATCCTGCAACTGCATCTCTCCACGTGGCTTGTCAAAATTGCAATTGCAGCGATACCCACTACTCTCCTGTTGCTACGCTCGTTCTCTTAACCAGTACAAAATATCGTCGTTACCACCTTTTCCTAAAAACTCTCAAGTTGATTCACATTCGCGCAATTAAGATTCTTCTTCATATACGTACATGACATTCGCCTGCTTGTAAAGCCAGCCACTGCGTATCAACTCTCGGTCAATAAGTATTGACGACGAGCTTTCCGTTGATCTTTGCGAGTTGTTGTTCGAATGTCTCGAGATTTACTCTGTATCTCGTGTAAACATACTTCATGAAATCTCTTGATCTGGTACGCAATCCGACTTGGTAATAGGAACTTCTCGCCTAGCCAAAGCTCTGAGTGCCCAACTGTCGGTGGGTTCGTTGTGCGTCCTCTGCGGTCTGCAGCCCTACGGCATGTTCGTCCTCCTCTGCGTCGTATTTGGTCATCACAAACTATGCTTCAGCTCCTCCTTCGTCTTGAGTTTTTTACTCCGACTTCCACCCGATCCGCGCTGCTTTTCTACATTTCAACTTTTGTGTGTGTGTGTGTGTGTGAATCAACAGTCAATCGAATACCAAGAAGATGGTATTGGCGTGCCACAAAAAGTGGGATATGGGGTGGTGAACGAATACTGTAGTGACTCCATAATAAATAGGGTTTATAAACACTGTGCGGTGTGGACTTGAAAAGACAAAGCGTAAGCAATTTCTATAATTGAATATTTTTAAATGGCTCGACGCAAAGTACTGTGTCAAAGCGCGACAAGCAACATAGTAGCACTCGGACACCTCTTAATCGCACACTAATCAGGAGCCATAATGAACTCAAAGGTTGACAGTACTGCAAAATAAAGCTGCAGTCTCATAACATTATCGAATCGGCTTAAAGCATCCCTCGGCTGTCGTCTAGTAAGCTGTGTGTCCGATTCTAGTCACGGGGGTGATCAATGCGACCGTGAGAGCCTTCCAATTTATCATCGTTAGGTGGAAGCGCCATTAGACGAGTACAACACATATTGCGCCAATGCACAATGCTGTGATTCTACAACATATTAATTACTATCAGAATTTTCGTCTGTTGTTCAGCTTTAGAAATGGTCAACAAAATTTCAAAGGTTGTACAGCTGCTAAAACTGATGCAATGATTAAAATAACTGTCGGTTTACTTAGGACGCTATTCATTTACGATCGTAACTTGAAGGAATGATGCAGTCGCATTGCATAACAACGAATTGCTGCCCGCTTTCACTTTGGAGTAAGACACGGGAACCATTGCGCTAGCTGTCGAGCTGAAATGGTGTAATGGGGACTGAGTCGCTCTCAAATTAAGGCTTTTTCGCCTAATTTAAATTAAACTAGTATTATGACATACGGTAACGTGTCATAACTTTTAAGTAACGCGATTGATGTGTGTGAAATACCGCGGTATTGAATACAAAGTGCGTCATTCTTGCATGTAAGTACTGGCTGGTGGCAATGCCGTCAGCTCGTATACTCTCACCAAATCACTTGCGGTTCGTTTACATTATAAAGCAAAGCTGATCCCTGTAACTTGAAGTAATCTGGCCACAAAACATAGAAAGCAATTTGTACTAGCATGTCTGAAACGGGTACATCATACCTGAGTGTGCTAGCCTTGCCGAAAATACAGGCAGACCCTACCTCGACACGCAAGGAGAAGCGCCAATTTTAATTGCGAAACGGCCCTTAGATCTTTACTTACCATACTTTGAGAATTAAGAGTATAAACAGCACACGGACTTCCCGAAGTAAACTTGACCGAGTCATAACGACAAGACGAAATTGAATCTCAGACCGCGGTATTTTTCACCATCAAAAATTTAAGCAACTGAGTTGAAAGAGTAAGCCAATTCAGAAGAACATTGTATTGTTTTTGTTACTCAAGCAGTACGATTTTCCGTATCGTGTAGGGTATTTTACCGATAAAATGATTGCTTTATTCTGCTCATGTTGAATGGGACATGGCGAGTCAACTTGTCTTGCTTGCATGGTTTATCGATGGATTCCACGACGCTTACTCCCCGCCTTGTCGTTAATGATCTCGGGAACCACGATGGGTAGGGTCTTCGTGACCAGTGCGAATGACAGGATTTCTTGATGGTAAGGGATGTTGGCTAGCAATAGCCTTTTGTTTGGGTTCGCCGTGACCAGTGGCCAGGAATGTAGCTAGAATGAGGATGAAACCGCACGATCGACGCATGCTTCACCACTTGCAGTGCGAAAAGAATAGTGGGCTCCTGGTCGTGCTTGAGCTGCAGAATCCTATTTACTTAGATAGTTTGCCAACCAATCTGGGTAACGACCACATGAGAGCGACAAGATGTGAAAGAAAAGAGGACTTAAATTCTGGTAGGCTATCTATGTTTGTAAAGCTTTCGTTTACTTGGAATGCCGGTAGTAAATTCTTGATAACGCAAACTCGTTAGATTCTATGTACCTGTCGCGTGGTCCAATGCCGCACCATTGGTCGCATAAACCATCTACATATGGTCCACACGACAAGACGTCCATGCGACAAATGTGAGCAGCTGCTTTGATAAGGGAGAGAATCGTTGTCTTTATTACCTGATGGCAAACGCGTCTTCTCAATTCTACACACGAAACGGCAATCCAAGTGAGACCAGAGAGCAGTCTTTGTGTATGCAATGGAACGTTATCGACCCGCACGGTAAAAAAAAATGCAGAATGGGTGCGACGCAAGTATATGGTAACGCTAAGACTGAACGAATGACCGCCATTAAGATCAACAAACATCCGTCTTGTCGACCTCGGTGTACGCGCTAATATACACACAAGCAGAAACAGATTTCGTGTCCTCAACGGTTTGCAGCATTGTCTCATTCGATGCAGAAGCCTTTTTACGTGTCTTACACTACCACCGAATATGACCGCTGGGTGAGTGCGAAAATAAATTACTTAGAAACACATTATTCACGAAACAAAGACCGCAGCTTCTCCCTTCACATGCAACTCGTCGGCTGCGTATTGTCCTTGTCATCTTTCAAGCCTTGATCAGCGGCGCCAATAGAAGCAGCGAAAATCGGAATTGTGTAAACCCTAGCGAGCTGATTAGGGCAGCAGAAGGCGAGATAGTACAGTTTGCACCGCCTGCTAAACTCTGCAGTAAACAGATCCAGGTGCTCGCGTCTTCGTCGCTCGATCCAGAACAGACAAAAAATATTCTTCACCAGCTACCTTAAAACAGAACGTTCGCTTGGTTTCATCTTTAAAAAGCGTTCAGACAGCATGCCATCCTGCAACTGCATCTCCCCACGTGGCTTGTCAAAATTGCAATTGCAGCGATACCCACTACTCTCCTGTTGCTACGCTCGTTCTCTTAACCAGTACAAAATATCGTCGTTACCACCTTTTCCTAAAAACTCTCAAGTTGATTCACATTCGCGCAATTAAGATTCTTCTTCATATACGTACATGACATTCGCCTGCTTGTAAAGCCAGCCACTGCGTATCAACTCTCGGTCAATACGTATTGACGATGAGCTTTCTATTGATCTTTGCGAGTTGTTGTTCGAATGTCTCGAGATTTACTCTGTATCTCGTGTAAACATACTTCATGAAATCACTTGATCTGGTACGCAATCCGACTTGGTAATAGGAACTTCTCGCCTAGCCAAAGCTCTGAGTGCCCAACTGTCGGTGGACTCGTTGTGCGTCCTCTGCGGTCTGCAGCCCTACGGCATGTTCGTCCTCCTCTGCGTCGTATTTGGTCATCACAAACTATGCTTCAGCTCCTCCTTCGTCTTGAGTTTTCACTCCGACTTCCACCGGATCCGCGCGGCTTTTCTACATTTCAACTTTTTGTGTGTGTGTGTGTGTGTATCAATAGTTAATTGAATACCGAGAAGATGGTGTTGGCGTGCCACAAAAAGTGGGATATGGGATTGTGAAAGTGACTCCATAATAAAAAGGGTGTATAAACACTGTGCGGTGTGCACTTGAAAAGCAATTTTTATAATTGAATATTTTTAAATGGCTCGACGCAAAGTACTGTGTCAAAGCGCGACAAGCAACATACTAGCACTCGGACACCTCTTAATCGCACATTAATCAGGAGCCATAATGGACTCAAAGGTTGACAGTACTGCAAAATAAAGCTGCAGTCTCAAAACATTATCGAATCGGCTTAAAGCAGCCCTCGGCTGTCGTCTAGTAAGCTGTGTGTCCGAGTTTAGTCACAACAGTGATCAATGCGACCGTGAGAGCCTTTGAATTTATCATCACTTGGTGGAAGTGCCATCAGATGGTATACTACATATTGCGCCAATGCACAATGCTGTGATTCTACAACATATTACTATCAGAATTTTCGTTTCTGGTTCAGCTTTAGCAATGGTCAACAAAATCTTTAAGGTGGTACAGTTGCTTAAGCTGATGCAATGATTAAGATGACTGTCGTTTACTTAGGACGCT
Source organism: Plasmopara viticola (assembly GCA_001695595.3). NCBI lineage: Eukaryota > Oomycota > Peronosporomycetes > Peronosporales > Peronosporaceae > Plasmopara > Plasmopara viticola. The sequence continues at coordinate 124,451 of MBPM02000129.1, read as the reverse complement.
ATTCATTTACGATCGTAACTCAAAGGAATGATGCAGTTGCATAGCATAACATCAAATTACTGTCTGCTTTCACTTCTTTTAAGACACGGGAACCATTGCGCTAGCTGTCAAATTGAATTGGTGTAATGAGGACTGAGTCGCTCTCAAAAAAAGGCTTTTTCATACTGCTCGCCTAATTTAGATGAGACGGGCAATAACACACTAGTATTATGACATACGGAAACGTGTCATAACTTTTAAGTAATGCGATTGATGTGTGTGAAATGCCGGTATTGAATACAAAGTGCGTCATTCTTGCATGTAAGTACTGGCTGGTGGCAATGCCGTCAGCTCGTATACTCTCACCAAATCACTTGCGGTTCGTTTACATTATAAAGCAAAGCTGATCCCTGTAACTTGAAGAAATCTGGCCACAAAACATAGAAAGCAATTTGGTACTAGCATGTCTGAAACGGGTATAACATACCTGAGTGTGCTAGCCTTGCCGATAATACAAGCAGACCCTACCTCGACACGCAAGGAGAAGCGCCAATTTTAATTGCGAAACGGCCCTTAGATCTTTACTTACCATACTTTAAGAATTAAGAGTATAGACAGCACACGGACTTCCCCGAAGTAAACTTGACCGAGTCATAACGACAAGACGAAATTGAATCTCAGACCGCGGTATTTTTCACCATCAAAAAATATAGCAACTGAGTTGAAAGAGTAAGCCAATTCAGAAGAACATCGTATTGTTTTTGTTACTAAAACAGTACGATTTTCCGTATCGTGTAGGGTATTTTCCCGATAAAATGATTGCTTTAATCTGCTCATGTTGAATATGACATGACGAGTCAACTTGTCTTGCTTGCATGGTTTAACGTTGGATTCCACGACGCTTACTCCCCGCCTTGTCGTTAATGATCTCGGGAACCACGATGGGTAGGGTCTTCGTGACCAGTGCGAATGACAGGATTTCTTGATGGTAAGGGATGTTGGCTAGCAATAGCCTTTTGTTTGGGTTCGCCGTAACCAGTGGCCAGGAATGTAGCTAGAATGAGGATGAAACCGCACGATCGACGCATGCTTCACCACTTGCAGTGCGAAAAGAATAGTGGGCTCCTGGTCGTGCTTGAGCTGCAGAATCCTATTTACTTGGATAGTTTGCCAACCAATCTGGGTAACGACCACATGAGAGCGACAAGATGTGAAAAAAAAGAGGCGACTTCAAATTCTGGTAGGCTATCTATGTTTGTAAAGCTTTCGTTTACTTGGAACGCCGGTAGTAAATTCTTGATAACGCAAACTCGTTAGATTCTATGTACCTGTCGCGTGGTCCAATGCCGCACCATTGGTCGCATAAACCATCTACATATGGTCCACACGACAAGACGTCCATGCGACAAATGTGAGCAGCTGCTTTGATAAGGGAGAGAATTCGTTGTCCTCATTACCTGATGGCAAACGCGTCTTCTCAATTCTACACACGAAACGGCAATCCAAGTGAGACCAGAGAGCAGTCTTTGTGTATGCAATGGAACGTTATCGACCCGCACGGTAAAAAAAATGCAGAATGGGTGCGACGCAAGTATATGGTAACGCTAAGACTGAACGAATGACCGCCATTAAGATCAACAAACATCCGTCTTGTCGACCTCGGTGTACGCGCTAATATACACACAAGCAGAAACAGATTTCGTGTCCTCAACGGTTTGCAGCATTGTCTCATTCGATGCAGAAGCCTTTTTACGTGTCTTACACTACCACCGAATATGACCGCTGGGTGAGTGCGAGAATAAATTACTTAGAAACACATTGTTCACGAAACAAAGACCGCAGCTTCTCCCTTCACATGCAACTCGTCGGCTGCGTATTGTCCTTGTCATCTTTCAAGCCTTGATCAGCGGCGCCAATAGAAGCAGCGAAAATCGGAATTGTGTAAACCCTAGCGAGCTGATTAGGGCAGCAGAAGGCGAGATAGTACAGTTTACACCGCCTGCTAAACTCTGTAGTAAACAGATCCAGGTGCTCGCGTCGTCGTCGCTCGATCCAGAACAGACAAAAAATATTCTTCACCATCTTTAAAAAGCGTTCAGACAGCATGCCATTTTGCAACTGCATCTCTCCACGTGACTTGTCAAAATTGCAATTGCAGCGATACCCACTACTCTCCTGTTGCTACGCTCGTTCTCTTAACCAGTACAAAATATCGTCGTTACCACCTTTTCCTGAAAACTCTCAAGTTGATTCACATTCGCGCAATTAAGATTCTTCTTCATATACGTACATGACATTCGCCTGCTTGTAAAGCCAGCCACTGCGTATCAACTCTCGGTCAAGACGTATTAACGACGAGCTTTCCGTTGATCTTTGCGAGTTGATGTTCGAATGTCTCGAGATTTACTCTGTATCTCGTGTAAACATACTTCATGAAATCTCTTGATCTGGTACGCAATCCGACTTGGAAATAGGAACTTCTCGCCTAGCCAAAGCTCTGAGTGCCCAACTGTCGGTGGGTTCGTTGTGCGTCCTCTGTTGTCTGCAGCCCTACCGCATGTTCGTCCTCCTCTGCGTCGTATTTGGTCATAACAAACTATGCTTCAGCTCCTCCTTCGTCTTGACTTTTCACTCCGACTTCCACCGGATCCGCGATGCTTTTCTACATTTCAACTTTGTGTGTGTGTGTGTGTGTGTGTATCAACAGTCAATCGAATACCAAGAAGATGGTATTGGCGTGCCACAAAAAGTGGGATATGGGGTGGGGAACATATACTGTAGTGACTCCATAATAAAAAGGGTGTATAAACACTGTGCGGTGTGCACTTGAAAAGCCAAAGCGTAAGCAATTTTATAATTGAATATTTTTAAATGGCTCGACGCAAAGTACTGTGTCAAAGCGCGACAAGCAACATACTAGCACTCGGACACCTCTTAATCGCACATTAATCAGGAGCCATAATGGACTCAAAGGTTGACAGTACTGCAAAATGAAGCTGCAGTCTCAAAACATTATCGAATCGGCTTAAAGCAGCCCTCGGCTGTCGTCTAGTAAGCTGTGTGTCCGAGTTTAGTCACAACAGTGATCAATGCGACCGTGAGAGCCTTTGAATTTATCATCACTTGGTGGAAGCGCCATCAGATGGTATACTACATATTGCGCCAATGCACAATGCTGTGATTCTACAACATATTACTATCAGAATTTTCGTTTCTGGTTCAGCTTTAGAAATGGTCAACAAAATCTTTAATGTGGTACAGCTGCTAAAGCTGATGCAATGATTAAGATAACTGTCGTTTACTTAGGACGCTATTCATTTACGATCGTAACTTAAAGGAATGATGCAGTTGCATAGCATAACATCGAATTACTGTCTGCTTTCACTTCTTTTAAGACACGGGAACTGTTGAGAAGAAAGTAAAAACCGAAGTGAATATATTTATCCTGACCAATGAACGGCTACCATATGTAATTACTAATTGTGACGTACTTGTAATTAATTGTCAACATGCATTCAGCGGTGTAGTGTTAACACTCCCACTCACCGCTAATGTTGTGTGTCCTTTGTTGCTGACTTGGTCTTGATTCCGGTGGCTTCGCGCAGATACTTAAGCATCTTGGTCCCAACTGCCTTCGTCAGCATATCTGCAAGCTGACTCTTCGTGTCGATATATTCGATCTTCAACAGTCCTTCTTGCACGTTCTCACGAATAAAGTGGTGCTTGATGTCCACATGCTTCGTCCTAGCATGGTATTCGGCGTTATTGGCTAACGCAATCGCACCCTGGTTGTCTTCCCAAACCTGTGTGCCTTCAACTTGCTCAGGACCCATGTCCTTTAGCATTGCCCGCGTCCAAAGAACTTCTTGTGTGCATAAGCTGAGAGCAATATACTCAGCTTTCGCTGAGCTCAGCGCAACTGTCCGCTGGTACTTCGACCTAAATACCACTGGTGCGCTTGCAATCATGACCATAATTCCCGAGACCGAGCGTCTGTCATCCGTGTTGCTGCCCCAATCTGCATCCGAGTATGCCTTGACCGTAACGCTTCCAATTCCTCGGTAAACGATACCGATTTGACGCGTGGTCTTCAGATACCGTACTACTCGAATTGCTGCGCTCCAATGTTGTAGTCCTGGGTTCTCCAGAAAACGTGATAGCTGCGTCACCACGTAAGCAATATCAGGCCGAGTGCATGTCGTTATGTACAGCAAGCATCCAATCAAGGAGCGATAAGGCTTTGATCGCATTGTCGACCGTCCCGCTTCCGTTGTGGGTGACTGCTTTGACGACAGCTCCAATCCTGATACGCAAGGGTTTTCAACACTTTTGGCATCTTGTTGACCGAATCGCTTGACCACGTCATCGATGAAGCGAGTCTGTTTGATCATCAAAATTCCAGCTGACCTGTCGTGATCAATTTCCATACCCAAAATAAATTCCGCCTGACCAAGCTCCTTCATCTTGAAAGCATTCTTGAGTACTCCCTTTACTTAATTTAATTCTTTGCTGCTTCTTGCTGCGATAATCATGTCGTCCACATATAGTCCAACGTAAGCAAAACCTTCTTTAGTTCTCTTGACATAAACACATTGATCTGCTCCGCAACTCTTAAAGCCATTCCTGATGAAGACACGATGTATTGTTTTGTTCCAGGCACTCGCTGCTTGCTTAAGTCCGTAAATAGCCTTGTTTAGTTGACATATGTTTCCTTGAGCATTGTCGACACCAAGCGGAACTTCCATAAAAACGTTGTCCGTCAACACGCTATTACGAAAAGCCGTGTCGACGTCCAGCTGTTCCATTTGATAGCCACATTCAACACATACCGCGAGAATTATTCGGATCGAATTCATGTTGGCAACCGGGGAATATGTCTCGAAAAAGTCAACGCCATACTTCTGCTTGAAACCTTTCGCGACTAGTCGTGCCTTGTATCGCACGATAGCGCCATTCTGATCACGCTTTTTGGCAAATACCCATCGTGATCCAATTGTGCGTCCAATCTCCCCTCGTGGCTGCAATGTCCACGTTTTATTCTCTTCGTGAGAGCGAAGCTCAGCATCCATTGCTTCACGCCATTTCATTGCATCGTCGCTTGCCATTGCTTGAGTATAAGTAGTCGGTGAGTCCATATCATCGTCAATATTCACAGCGTAGGCAAGAAAGGCTTCCGCAATTAGTCCATCTTCGTCAATCCTAGCACGCTTTGGAGTCGGTGGGCCCTCACTTCCTTTGTTGACTCTCCACCATCGGAACCGTTTCTTAGCATTAGCACTGGCTCACGTCTTACTCGTGTTCGCTCCAATTCAGGCCGAAACACCAAACGATCTTCTTGTTGCACTTGGGAAGGTTGATGATACTCCGTTAGCTCAAGCCCGTTTCGTACAGGGCTCTCAGAAGGCATTAGCCGCTGTACAACGGCGCTTGGCGTACGATTTACATCCTCCATATCGACATCCTCGACTGTCTCTTCGACAGCTCCCATGGGATCGTCCGGAACTGACTGTCGATCCACTTGATGCTGAACATTGACTTCATCACCATCCTTAACTACTTGAACAATTGTTTCCGGCTTAAGCTCTTGCGTGTCGTAGATGCCGCCCACCTCACGCTCATCCAACTTTACAGAGCGGGTCACTTTAATCTTGGCATTCTCCAAGTCAAACACGCGATAGCCCTTGACATTCTCTGCATAGCCAAGAAACATACACTTGAAACTCTTGGGTTCCAGTTTGGTCCGTTTCACATCGTCAATATGAGCGTAGCCTTGCGAACCAAATACGCGCAGGTGATCCATTCGAGGCTTCATTTTGAAAACTAGCTCATACGGCGTGGTGTCAGGATGGACCGTATTGCTGGAGCGATTAATTAAATAAACCGCTGTATTTACCGCTTCCGCCCACCATTCCGTCGATACGCTGTTGTAGTGTAACATGCTGCGGGCTTTCTCCATAATTGTCCTGTTCATACGCTCCGCTACTCCGTTCTGCTGCGGGCTGTATGGGACGGAGCGCTGGTGTACAATGCCGTTCTCTTGACATATTCCTGCCATTTTCTTGTTTACGAACTCGGTTCCGTTGTCGGATCGCAAACGTCTTAGTCGTGCACCCCACTGGCTTTCGTATAATGTCAGAAACTCCTTGAACTTGCCAGCAACTTCACTCTTGCTCTTGGTCAGAAAAATTGCAACATATCGTGAAAAGTCATCCACAAACGTGAGAATGTATTTGGCACCACCCTTCGAGATAGTTCGCATTGGCCCCATGACATCTGTGTGAACACGCTCCAACACACGTGTCGTCTTTGTCATTGAACGAGACGAAAACACCGTGATCGTCTGCTTGCCCTTCAAACACCCGGCACACAACTTTTCCACACTTTGCTTGATAATTAGGATACCATTAGTCAACGCTGTGTCCTGATCAGCGCATCCTTGCTGGGGTGCCCCATGCGTGCATGCCAAAGCTCTAACTGATTGTCAGCCCCGGTATATTCAACGAGACATGCTTCTTCTTGCTCACAGTCAAAAAAATACGACTTTCCAACTTTTGTGTCCGACGCAATTGCTTGCTTCTTGTTCCAAATGACACATGACGAACGCGATTTTTCCACACTCATGCCACGCTCTGCCAACTTGCCAACTGACAGCAACCTTCTGTCGAGTCCGGGAATGTGCAGAACTTCAACCATGCGAATCCTCATTCCGTTCAAACCAGTCAATTTTACCGTGCCGGCTCCTTTGACAAGCAACTTCTTCCCGTCTGCAATCGTAACTTCGATGCTAGCTTCTAGGCCCTTGTAATCAAACAAGTCCCTCCTGTGTGGGGTCATGTGGGAAGTTGCTCCACTGTCAATCAGCCATCCTGATGACTTCCCTTCACCAGCAGCAAACACCGTGTCGTCGCTGTTGAATCTTTTACCGGCCGTGCAGTTCCGCTTCATGTGTCCAAACTGGTCACAGTTAAAGCACTTGCCCTTGAATCCGCCGTTATTGCGTGGAGGACCACCCTTTCGCCCATTGTCCCGTCCACCTTTAAATCTTCTAGCATTTCCATTTCCATTTGCGCGAAACGCTTTCTCTGTAGCTTCTTTCCTCTGCAGCTTCTCCGACTCTTTGAGCAGCTTCTCCTTGACTTCTATCAACGAAATGTCCCTTGCATTTTCCACAATCGACGAAATCAAGTCGTACTCCGAAGGTAGACTGCTGAGAAGTACCACCAGCTGGCGTGACTCATCAATTTGCTCTCCCGTAGTCTGTAGTTCCACTACTAGCTCGTCAAAAGAGTCCAGATGCTCTGCCATGCTTGTTCCACTTTCCATCTTGAACTCATGTAGACGACGAGTCATCACAACACGATTGTGAAGAGTCGAGCGATTGTAGAAATCGCGGAGGGTTCCCCACGCCTCCATAGCACGCGTAGCCGACCGAATCTTGATCTGGTGCTGGATCTCAACGCCTTGAGAAATGATGCCTAGCGCCTTGGCATCATTAACCAGCCACGCCTCCGTGACGTCCTTCTCTTCCTTGACGGCCATGATGTGTCCCAGGAGACCCTTCCGCGCCAGGGTCATCCTCATGTTAAACTCCCAGTGGTAATAGTTACCACTTCCTAGGAGGACTTCGGTGCGCTTGTTCATATTGGGCGAGAACGTTGCTTGAGCTTGTTGCGGCTGTTAACCTGTTGAGAAGAAAGTAAGAACCGAAGTGAATATATTTATCCTGACCAATGAACGGCTACCATATGTAATTACTAATTGTGACGTACTTGTAATTACTGTGAAGCCATCCACCTGTTCAATATGCATTCAGCGGTGTAATAACATCGAAATACTGTCTGGTTTCACTTCTTTTAAGACACGGGAACCATTGCGCTAGCTGTCAAATTGAAATGGTGTACTGAGTCGCTCTCAAATTAAGGCTTTTTCATACTGCTCGCCTAATTTAGATGAGACGGGCAATAACACACTAGTATTATGACATACGGAAACGTGTCATAACTTTTAAGTAACGCGATTGATGTGTGTGAAATGCCGGTATTAAATACAGAGTGCGTCATTCTCGCGTGTAAGGACTGGCTGGTGGCAATGCCGTCAGCTCGTATACTCTCACCAAATCACTTGCGGTTCGTTTACATTATAAAGCAAAGCTGACCCCTGTAAGTTGAAGTAATCTGGCCACAAAACATAGAAAGCAATTTTGTACTAGCATGTCTGAAACGGGTATATCATACCTGAGTGTGCTAGCCTTGCCGAAAAGTACAACCAGACCCTACCTCGACACGCAAGGAGAAGCGCCAATTTTAATTGCGAAACGGCCCTTAGATCTTTACTTACCATACTTTGAGAATTAAGAGTATAGACAGCACACGGACTTCCCCGAAGTAAACTTGACCGAGTCATAACGACAAGACGAAATTGAATCTCAGACCGCGGTATTTTTCGCCATCAAAGAATTAAGCAACTGAGATGAAAGAGTAAGCCAATTCAGAAGAACATCGTATTGTTTTTGTTACTAAAGCAGTACGATTTTCCGTATCGTGTAGGGTATTTTACCGATAAAATGATTGCTTTAATCTGCTCATGTTGAATGGGACATGACGAGTCAACTTGTCTTGCTTGCATGGTTTAACGGTGGATTCCACGACGCTTACTCCCCGCCTTGTCGTTAATGATCTCGGGAACCACGATGGGTAGGGCCTTCGTGACCAGTGCGAATGATAGGATTTCTTGATGGTAAGGGATGTTGGCTAGCAATAGCCTTTTGTTTGGGTTCGCCGTAACCAGTGGCCAGGAATGTAGCTAGAATGAGGATGAAACCGCACGATCGACGCATGCTTCACCACTTGCAGTGCGAAAAGAATAGTGGGCTCCTGGTCGTGCTTGAGCTGCAGAATCCTATTACTTAGATAGTTTGCCAACCAATCTGGGTAACGACCACATGAGAGCGACAAGATGTGAAAGAAAAGAGACGAATTAAAATTCTGGTAGGCTCTCTATGTTTGTAAAACTTTCATTTACTTGGAATGCCAGTAGTAATTTCTTGAAAACGCAAACTCGTTAGATTCTATATGCCTGTCGCGTGGTCCAATGCCGCACCATTGGTCGCATAAACCATCTACATATGGTCCACACGACAAGACGTCCATGCGACAAATTTGAGCTGTGGACCATATGTAGATGGTTTATGCGACCAATGGTGCGGCATTGGACCACGCGACAGTCATATAGAATCTAACGAGTTTGCGTTATCAAGAATTTACTACTGGCATTCCAAGTAAACGAAAGTTTTACAAACATAGATAGCCTACCTGAATTTTAATTCGTCTCTTTTCTTTCACATCTTGTCGCTCTCATGTGGTCGTTTCCCAGATTGGTTGGCAAACTATCTAAGTAAATAGGATTCTGCAGCTCAAGCACGACCAGGAGCCCACTATTCTTTTCGCACTGCAAGTGGTGAAGCATGCGTCGATCGTGCGGTTTCATCCTCATTCTAGCTACATTCCTGGCCACTGGTCACGGCGAACCCAAACAAAAGGCTATTGCTAGCCAACATCCCTTACCATCAAGAAATCCTGTCATTCGCACTGGTCACGAAGACCCTACCCATCGTGGTTCCCGAGATCATTAACGACAAGGCGGGGAGTAAGCGTCGTGGAATCCACCGTTAAACCATGCAAGCAAGACAAGTTGACTCGTCATGTCGCATTCAACATGAGCAGAATAAAGCAAACATTTTATCGGGAAAATACCCTACACGATACGGAAAATCGTACTGTTTTAGTAACAAAAACAATACAATGTTCTTCTGAATTGGCTTACTCTTTCAACTCAGTTGCTATATTTTTTGATGGTGAAAAATACCGCGGTCTGAGATTCAATTTCGTCTTGTCGTTATGACTCGGTCAAGTTACACCGGGGAAGTCCGTGTGCTGTCTATACTCTTAACTCTCAAAGCATGGTAAGTAAAGATCTAGAGGCCGTTTCGCAATTAAAATCGGCGCTTCTCCTTGCGTGTCGAGGTAGGGTCAGCTTGTATTTGGCAAGGCTAGCACACTCAGGTATGATATACCCGTTCCAGACGTGCTAGTACCAAATTGCTTTCTATGTTTTGTGGCCAGATTTCTTCAAGTTACAGGGGTCAGCTTTGCTTTATAATGTAAACGAACCGCAAGTGATTTGGTGAGAGTATACGAGCTGACGGCATTGCCACCAGCCAGTACTTACATGCAAGAATGACGCACTTTGTATTCAATACCGCGGTATTTCACACACATCAATCGCATTACTTAAAAGTTATGACACGTTTCCGTATGTCATAATACTAGTGTGTTATTGCCCGTCTCATCTAAATTAGGCGAGCAGTATGAAAAAGCCTTTTTTTGAGAGCGACTCAGTCCTCATTACACCAATTCAATTTGACAGCTAGCGCAATGGTTCCCGTGTCTTAAAAGAAGTGAAAGCAGACAGTAATTTGATGTTATGCTATGCAACTGCATCATTCCTTTGAGTTACGATCGTAAATGAATAGCGTCCTAAGTAAACGACAGTTATCTTAATCATTGCATCAGCTTTAGCAACTGTACCACCTTAAAGATTTTGTTGACCATTTCTAAAGCTGAACCAGAAACGAAAATTCTGATAGCAATATGTTGTAGAATCACAGCATTGTGCATTGGCGCAATATGTAGTATACCATCTGATGGCGCTTCCACCTAACGATGATAAATTGGAAGGCTCTCACGGTCGCATTGATCACTGTTGTGACTAAACTCGGACACACAGCTTACTAGACGACAGCCGAGGGCTACTTTAAGCCGATTCGATAATGTTTTGAGACTGCAGCTTTATTTTGCAGTACTGTCAACCTTTGAGTCCATTATGGCTCCTGATTAATGTGCGATTGAGAGGTGTCCGAGTGCTAGTATGTTGCTTGTCGCGCTTTGACACAGTACTTTGCGTCGAGCCATTTAAAAATATTCAATTATAAAAATTGCTTACGCTTTGGCTTTTCAAGTGCACACCGCACAGTGTTTATACACCCTATTTATTATGGAGTCACTACAGTATTCGTTCACCACCCCATATCCCACTTTTTGTGGCACGCCAATACCATCTTCTCGGTATTCAATTGACTGTTGATATATACACACACACACACAAAAAGTTGAAATGTAGAAAAGCAGCGCGGATCGGGTGGAAGTCGGAGTAAAAACTCAAGACGAAGGAGGAGCTGAAGCCAAGTTTGTGATGACCAAATACGACGCAGAGGAGAAAGAACATGCGGTAGGGCTGCAGACCGCACAGGACGCACAACGAACTCACCGACAGTTGGGCACTCAGAGCTTTGGCTAGGCGAGAAGTTCCTATTTCCAAGTCGGATTGCGTACCAGATCAAGAGATTTCATGAAGTATGTTTACACGAGATACAGAGTAAATCTCGAGACATTCGAACAACAACTCGCAAAGATCAACGGAAAGCTCGTCGTCAATACGTATTGACCGAGAGTTGATACGCAGTGGCTGGCTTTACAAGCAGGCGAATGTCATGTACGTATATGAAGAAGAATCTTAATTGCGCGAATGTGAATCAACTTGAGGGTTTTTAGGAAAAGGTGGTAACGACGATTTTTTGTACTGGTTAAGAGAACGAGCGTAGCAACAGGAGAGTAGTGCGTATCGCTGCAATTGCAATTTTGACAAGCCACGTGGAGAGATGCAGTTGCAGGATGGCATGCTGTCTAAACGATTTTTAAAGATGAAACCAAGCGAACGTTCTGTTTTAAGGTAGCTGGTGAAGAATATTTTTGTCTGTTCTGGATCAAGCGACGAAGACGCGAGCACCTGGATCTGTTTACTGCAGAGTTTAGCAGGCAGTGTAAACTGTACTATCTCGCCTTCTGCTGCCCTAATCAGCTCGCTAAGGTTTACACAATTCCGATTTTCGCTGCTTCTATTGGCGCCGCTGATCAAGGCTTGAAAGATGACAAGGACAATACGCAGCCGACGAGTTGCATGTGAAGGGAGAAGCTGCGGTCTTTGTTTCGTGAACAATGTGTTTCTAAGTAATTTATTTTCGCACTCACCCAGCGATCATATCCGGTGGTAGTGTAAGACACGTAAAAAGGCTTCTGCATCGAATGAGACAATGCTGTTGTTGAGGACACGAAATTTGATTCTGCTTGTGTGTATATTAGCGCGTACACCGAGGTCGACAGGACGGATGTTTGATGATCTTAATGGCGGTCATTCGTTCAGTCTTAGCGTTACCATATACTTGCGTCGCAACCATTCTGCATTTTTTTTACCGTGCGGGTCGATAACGTTCCATTGCATACACAAAGACTGCTCTCTGGTCTCACTTGGATTGCCGTTTAGTGTGTAGAATTGAGAAGACGCGTTTGCCATCAGGTAATGAGGACAACGAATTCTTTCCCTTATCAAAGCAGCTGCTCATATTTGTCGCATGGACGTCTTGTCGTGTGGACCATATGTAGATGGTTTATGCGACCAATGGTGCGGCATTGGACCACGCGACAGGTACATAGAATCTAACGAGTTTGCGTTCTCAAGAATTTACGACTGGCATTCCAAGTAAACGAAAGCTTTACAAACATAGATAGCCTACCAGAATTTCAATTCGCTTCTTTTCTTTCACATCTTGTCGCTCTCATGTGGTCGTTACCCAGATTGGTTGGCAAACTATCCAAGTAAATAGGATTCTGCAGCTCAAGCACGACCAGGAGCCCACTATTCTTTTCGCACTGCAAGTGGTGAAGCATGCGTCGATCGTGCGGTTTCATCCTCATTCTAGCTACATTCCTGGCCACTGGTCACGGCGAACCCAAACAAAAGGCTATTGCTAGCCAACATCCCTTATCATCAAGAAATCCTGTCATTCGCACTGGTCACGAAGACCCTACCCATCGTGGTTCCCGAGATCATAAACGACAAGGCGGGGAGTAAGCGTCGTGGAATCCATCGTTAAACCATGCAAGCAAGACAAGTTGACTCGCCATGTCCCATTCAACATGAGCAGAATAAAGCAATCATTTTATCGGTAAAATACCCTACACGATACGGAAAATCGTACTGCTTTAGTAACAAAAACAATACGATGTTCTTCTGAATTGGCTTACTCTTTCAACTCAGTTGCTTAATTCTTTGATGGTGAAAAATACCGCGGTCTGAGATTCAATTTCGTCTTGTCGTTATGACTCGGTCAAGTTTACTTCGGGGAAGTCCGTGTGCTGTCTATACTCTTAATTCTCAAAGTATGGTAAGTAAAGATCTAAGGGCCGTTTCGCAATTAAAATTGGCGCTTCTCCTTGCGTGTCGAGGTAGGGTCTGCCTGTATTTTCGGCAAGGCTAGCACACTCAGGTATGATGTACCCGTTTCAGACATGCTAGTACAAAATTGCTTTTTATGCTTTGTGGCCAGATTACTTCAAGTTACAGGGATCAGCTTTGCTTTATAATGTAAACGAACCGCAAGTGGTTTGGTGAGAGTATACGAGCTGACGGCATTGCCACCAGCCAGTACTTACATGCAAGAATGACGCACTCTGTATTCAATACCGCGGTATTTCACAAACATCAATCGCGTTACTTAAAGTTATGACACGTTTCCGTATGTCATAATACTAGTGTCTCGTCTAAATTAGCGAGCAGTATGAAAAAGCCTGAATGTGAGAGCGACTCAGTCCTCATTACACCATTTCAACTTGACAGCTAGCGCAATGGTTCCCGTGTCTTACTCCAAAGTGAAAGCAGACAGTAATTCGTTGTTATGCAACGCGACTGCATGATCAGGTTCCGATCGTAAATGAATAGCGTCCTAAGTAAGCCGACAGTTATCTTAATCATTGCATCAGCTTTAGCAGCTGTACCACCTTAAAGATTTTGTTGACTATTTCTAAAGCTGAACCAGAAACGAAAATTGTGATAGTAATATGTTGTAGAATCACAGCATTGTGCATTGGCGCAATATGTGTTGAACTCGTCAAATGGCGCTCCCACCGATCGATGATGAATTTAAAGGCTCTCACGGTCGCATTGATCATCCTCGTGACTAGAATCGGTCACATAGCTTACTAGACGACAGCCGAGGGCTGCTTTGAGCCAATTCGATGATGTTATGAGACTGCAGCTTTATTATGCAGTACCGTCAACCTTTTAGTTCATTATGGCTCCTGATTAGTGTGCGAGTAAGAGGTGTCCGAGTGCTTGTATGTTGCTTGTCGCGCTTTGACACAGAACCTTGCGTTATTATTGCTTGAGCCATTTTAAAAGAGACATACCTGACGGAATAATTAAGTAGATAAAATGCTTATGTCGCTTTGGCTCTTCATTTGCTAAAAAAAACTGTCAATCTGAGTCTGATCCATACTTATTAAGCACTTTAGATTGCACATATGGCTTTTAATGTTGCTGAGCTATTCAACTTCTGTAATGCTAATGGCCGGGACATTAAGTGGTAAAGACGTAGAGGTTAGAGAATTGAAAGGAGGCAAGCGCAGTAGGTGGTTGATTGAAATCTGTCTATATTTTGGTCCTTACTTCGCAATCGTCCGTGATCACCAAGCGTCGTCATGTCCGAAATCTTACAACGTCATCTAGATACATGTAGTAGCGTATCGTGCGTATCCATATTCAACACTCTTTCTCGCGAGCACATTTCACGTTTCTCAGCTGGCACAATTCTAGTATGTCCGCAGCTCGGCGAGCTTGTGCTGATCGGTGCATTGGTCAGTAGGTCCACGCGCACGAGCTTAAATCGAATGTAGCGTGGCTCCTAAAATGCCACGACGGGCAAAATCTTTAACAAACTTGAGGCACACAGCGATGTGCTTTGCCCTCGATGGCGAAGACTCGCCTTCATTCTAACGGATACCAGCTTGATTGTCCACAAGCATCGTCAGGAGAAGTGTCAGTGAATGTACCGCATCCATCAGCATTTCTTTTGTTCCGAAGCTCTGAAACCAATTCCGACATTGCAGCAAACTCGATCTTCATCTTTGAGAGTGAAACATCTCTGTAGGAATCTAGTGTATTCGCAACACTGCTCTTGGCACGGGTGCGCATCTCTCGTCACTTGCTCTTTGCGAGGTATTGTGTAATGCTCTTTGTGAAATTTTAGTCATGCTCGTGGGACTCATAAGTTTGCGGCTCTCCCTTGTAGGTTATACGCATCGAACCACTCACAACATATATCATAGGACAATACTTGTTGGCTCTCCATGGTTTGCAACCTTTGTGAGCGGGATGCTGTTTGGTATGTCGTCGTCGTAAAAGTCATCACTGATTTAAATACATGCTTTTCCGGTCTGTAATCCCGAAGTAATTGATCAATCGCCTTTTCCTGACCTAAGACATGCGCACGCGTGTCGAGAGCCTTCATTCGAATCTCGAGAGTTTTTTTTTCGGTCCCGGGTTTTTGATCGAAAGTAATTTCATTGCAGTGAGAAACCAATCGACGCACGTAGCTGAAGTCACAAAAAGTAAAGGATTATTGTCGTAGAAACCCACCGCGATCAACTCGATCTTATCTTGCTTCTAGGATCGACATAAATCCCTAACGTACTTTTGAAATCCTGCTTCGAATCGTTCTGTTTGCAGCAGCTGACCCCATCGATGTCGTGTCCGCTTAAGACCTATAAAGATTCTTGTTCATCACGAGTGCGACATCAGCTGCACCGGCCACTCCAAGTTCCCTAAACTGCTCATTTCGAATCGGCATGCCGCTTGGTACGCGCACCAATATTATCATATGCTCTTCCTTGTCAGCCTTTATATAGAAATTCAGGATAGCACCATTTTTGCAAAAAAAAACTCCTTGTGTGACCGCAAGCGCAAGGACCGCCTATATCGTTGACACGTCTACCACTGCGACGAAAATAAGCGAGTAGTCGGCCTCGAAAACTTGCTCATTACCGTATGGAGCAAGTCGCGCCCTCAATTTCTCTTCTGCGCTGTTCGCCTCTGTCTTTGTCTTGAGCACCCATGGAAAGTTATGTTTTTCATCTTTGAAGGGAAGAGATAAAGCCTTCTTCTTTCATGAAGAAATTGAACAGGATGACAAAGTAGCCATAACATTGGATTACCATATGCGCGTGACGTTTGTATGAAAATCTGGCTTAGAGTTGGATACTTACTCGTGAATGCATTTCATGTGATTCTTTGTATCCCAAGAACAAATCGAAAAAAGGTTAAAAGTAGTGCTTCTTTTGACCAGCTCTAGGGCCTATTTTTAAGCAAAGGAGGTACATTTATTTTTGAATTGACGGCCTTTTTTGGAACCTTTGTATTGTATTACGTTATCGCGTTGCCTAATTATGCACGTGCTAGGCTCAGTCTGGCTAGTCCACGGCATAGAGTGGTGTTCGCATACGTCGGGTCTCGTTTGGCGGGCAGTGCAGCCAGCACCGAGATCGTGAGGGTCTTCCATTATTTTGTTTAGCTCTGACTTAGAAAGAGCCCAGGTGGCGCCCGGTGCTGGAGACCGTCGCGTCGAGGGTGGGACTCGTTAGAGACCTGCAGATGCCCAAGAGCACCTGACCGAAGCGCGCGAGCATTTAGCCCCTGCGCTTGAAACTTGTTCTCGAGAAAGTCAAGGTGACTGTGTTCATGGTCGATTTCCGACTAGCGAATGCTAGTAGTAGCGCTTAAAGAAGCGGCTCAAATTGTCTTGGAGAGGAGCAAAGCAACAAAGAAGCTTACTCAATGGCGTGAGTGGGTAACTTATTGGTGTTCGGAAATAGAAGTGTTGGTATTTGAGGGCCAAGTCCGGTCCATGCAATAACTGGTCTTTCATTAAGCAGCTAAACATAAAACCCAGTGATCAATACCATGAATCACCATCATTCTAAAACGGATCTTAAAGTCAAGCTTTATTAATTGGCAGACAGCGCCTCGACGTCAAATTTTTATTTGCGCAGTTGTGCAACGGAATCACATAGCACTTTACACAGAGAAGGCATGCAGGAAGAAACTCAACATTTCGGTGAACATCCGCTCATTGTCTCTGATTCTTAGAAATTTAAGCGCGCGATATTGTTTTTCCGGTCTACATTTTAGTTGAATGTATTCATCATGCAATTTAGGCAGGAACTCTATTGCTGTGAGTTGTGTTTTTCAAAAAAAAACTCAATATGCAATTCGGTATATACCCGTAGGGTTCCTGTTGCACACTTAGAGTCACCATTTCTCTAAGGACTCTTAAACAGGAACCAGAAGCGTCCGACTTTAGTAGCAACCTATAACATTATCCCCTGCCAAAAAGAGAGGAGTTACCACTCTTGACGTTTAGACAAAAATTGCTTAGGTCATAATGTTGACCAAACATGCGGCAGAGAAAAGCACCGGTTGACCATGTATAAAAAAAAACCGAGTCAGCAACGAGATTCATAAATAAGGTGCTTCTGCGACAACTAGGCTTCGGCGCTAATTTCCAAGGCTACGCCAGCAAAGCTGTACCTGTAGTCAAGGCTACGTCTGTAGCAGATACTGTACCTGATCCGTGGTCGGCGGGCCTTAAATATCGTCTGTCATAGAGCTGTTCAGGCTAAGGAGGACCTGAAAGATACTCCCACCCGATTGCGGCGGGAAATTCGCGAATATCATTAGCTTTTTAGCGTGTTATGATTATGGTGCGTACTCGCCTGAATTTTTACTGCAAAGAAGTTTCGGAATATCGAGAACATTGTCGAACCAACCTCATCACCCGATGGTCCTTACAGAAAGGTGATAGACTTGCTTTCAGTCACACCAGGTATGCAGAATACCTCGCCCAGAAGACAGGAAAACTTTTGAAATCCTGGATAAAAACCTGACTTATAAAATTATGCATCAAATTTGAGCTCAGAAAGATAAAGACAAAGCTTAAGACGACAATTCCGGGATTGCTTCTCGGTTAAACCAAGTGGCCAAATTAATTAAATAGGCTATGGGAATTGCTTACCGCCAAATATCACCTTATTTGTGAGAGAAAAAATCGATAACAGGTCCGACGGACCTTCTAAATAGGTACAATTCGTCATAGGCAAGCCATGGCGCCGAGCCGTATCTTCATTAGTTTTGTGCACCGCAAGAGATCTCCAACGGTCACTCATCCTTAAACCAAATTGGTTCAAATATATATCATATCAGTACCACATCAAATCCTGTTAAAGACTTTGCTCGAAATCACAAAGAGTCTGGTGACGAGAGTAGCCCGAACCTGGTACAGCGTCACCATAAAGTAATGTCGCTATCATGACATTAGGTGATATGATAGCTTAAATCTCAACAACCTCAGACGGAGTATTTATCTTCTGTGTGCCAAAGTGCACTTCGATTACCTAGTGAGTTAATTTATTGAGCTCAACGCGTCGTCAAAGTACAGTGGTTGACGTTTAAATGCTCGTTGCCCTCGGTACTAAAACTTAACGGCCTTTGCATTGTCGTGCCAGAGCCGTTCCGACGGTTTTCGTTAGTTTTGGAAAGTAGAATGTAGCACTTCTACACATAAAAATCTAGGCGCACATTAGAAGGCCCCTGATTCACAAAGCACTTCACATAAAGAAGGACGCTGATCCTGACGATCAATAAGCGCCGAAGGTGATTTAGCTTTGCGCCTTCTTCATGCAGGGCAGCTAATTTTGTGTGACAGTTTGTACGCTAAATGTATTTCTCTTGGTGTCAACCCTTGTGTGTGGTCCAGTCGTTGTATCTAAAAAGCTAGCCTGGACTTTGAAGCGTTAGAGAAAGCGATGAGCGAACATGTCTGGAAGACCCGTTTGAATCACATTTGGATCAAACGCCGCACAACTCAGCGCAAAACCTTTGGGCTATGACGAGAAATTGGTTCCCATCCTCGTAAGCTTGGTCGGCCGCTTACTTTGCACAGCCTTACAAGAATGCATTCCACCAGCTCAACGGTGGACATAGCGGTGACTATGGGCACTATCAGCTGCCATATCTTCATATGTACTCGCCGTATTACCAAAATCGAGCGCGGGCGGAACCCTTCGAAGAGACGCTAAGGAAATTCGGGACTCGGTTGAGACTCGAAGTCTAAAGGACGGCAAATACAATACTCTATTGTTAGTGATTGGTCGTTTTTCAAGCAAGGTCGGATAATTCTATTCGTAAGAAAGTTGATTGTAATCGAAGATCAAATCGAAAAATGTTTTTGAACCTCTTTCCCGCTTGTGAGCTTCTGTGCTCAAAAAGGTTAGTAGAGCTTTGGGGTGTTATAGCTTACTTACATTAAAGTCGATAAGCCCTTACTCTCGAGTTCCGACTTAATTGTCGAAAGCTTCAAATCCCACATATGTGATACGCATATATACTACATATCTCTTCTCTAGCACACGGGTGGACACTTTACGTTTGACCATATGCTTGTAGATGGTGTGTGGTATGTATCAACAAGCGGCGTTTAGATAGCTAAAGCAGCGCTTACCAAAATGCAGTGGTTCACCTCAGTATCTGAACACAATATCCATAAAACCTTGCTGCTTGCTACCTATATTCTGACTGAAACGATGGAGTGCCAAATGTGTCATACTGCTTTGGTGACAAAAGATCACGTCCTTCAACATCGCTCGCGTCCACAAAACTTCCTGGGTGCACAGGCTTTAAGCCATATACTCGGCTTCTGCGGAACTTGGTACCACAGTTTTCTAAAATTTCGACTTGTACACCACCGATTCATTACTTAATACAACTATCATGCCAGATACAGATTGCCTGTCGTCGATGTTACTTTCCCAGTCTGCGTCCGCGAATGCTTCAACCATAATGTTGTTGATCCCTCCTTCATATACAATTGCATGCACGCACGTTGACTTCAAGTGTCTGGGCATACGAATCGCGGCTCGCAAATGTTGTATTCCAGATTGCTCAAAAACACTTGATAGCTGCGTAACTACGTAGGCAATGTCCAGTCTGGAGGCACATGGGTTATCGGTCGTCTTGGCGATCTGCTGACCAAATCCTTGCGTTGAATCGTCAATGCAGCGCGTTTGCTTGATCATAAGCGTTCCGGCCCTCTTGTCGTGATTAATCTCCATCCCCAAGATAAACTTTGCGTCACCACGCTCTTTCATTTTGTGTGCACTCTTAAAGGCATCTTCGGATCTCTGCGCGAGTCTTGGCTGCAATCATCACATCATCCACAAAGAGGCAAACGTAGATGTACGTGTTCTTAAGAAGCTTTACATATACGCTTTTTATAAGAATTTGAAACGAAGACGCCATTAATCGCTCTATTTCAGGCGCTAGCTACTTGTCTTAACCCGTAGATGGCCTTTTTCAGCAAACGAACATGATCTTTAGTAGTCTTAACTCCAGACGGTATCTCCATATAGACTCGGTCGCTTAGCTCGCTATTCAGAAACGCAGTGTCTGCGTCCAGCTGTTCCATTTCACATCCGTCTACGACGCAAGCAGCTAAGACAACTCGAATCGAATTCATGTTTGCTACGGTGAAGTACGATTCGAAAAAAATTCACAGCGTATTTTTCTGTAAACCCCTTTGCGACAAGCCGTCCCTTGTAGCGAATGACTCGGCCGTTTTCATCACATCGACATCCAATCAGACGAGTAGCTCCACGCGGTACAACAGACCAAGTGCCGTACTGTTCATGTGATAAAAGTTTAATCTTCATTGCTGCCCGCCATGCCACTGCTTCATCACTTGCAACGCTTCAGCGTATGTATTCGGAATGTCAAAAGCCCCTTTGTCAATTATTGGGCGCTTCAAAGACGGTGATCCTTCACTTTCTTCCGATTTTCTTTCATCTTCCAGCTCCAAGCTGTCTTTTATTTATGAGGTTGGCCCACGAGAACGCCTTGATTGCTCTGTGCCTGGACGAAACGCCAAAGGATTCTCCTCAACAATTCGCGGGGGGTGATATTCTGTTAGCTCTTGCTCATAGTGCTAGGTGTCGCTCCAAATTAATTTTGCGATCTGATTCGACCTCATCCATCTCGATATCTTGCGTAGACTCCTCGACACTGTTCATAGGTTCGTCTATCACCGGCCATCGCTCAGCAGAAAAATGGGTCGCTTCTCCATTTATTTCCTTAAAACATGGGTGACTGATTTTTTTCGTACACAGTGTGTCGTATAAGCCGCTAACTTCACCAATTTGAACAGATCGTGTTACCTTGATGTTTGATTTTTCCAAATCATTAACACACAATATCCATTCGCGTTTTCAGCATATCGAAGAAACATACACTTATAGCTCTTAGGGTCGAGCTTCGTGCTGTCAACGTGAGCATAACCTTGGAACCCGAACACACGCAGGTGTACCGTTCGCGGTTTCTCCTTGTAACTTACTTCGTACAGGACCATGTCCGTTCGTTCCGCGTTCACAGATGTAATAAAATTAATCGACTGTAGTGCTCACAGCTTCCGCCCACCAAATTATTGACATGCCCTTGCAATGAAGCATGCTTCTTGTACTCTCCATGATAGTGCGATTCGTCCGTTTTGCTACACCGATTTGTTGGGAGCTGTAAGGTACAGTCTGTTGATGCATGATACCATCTCGGGAGCGCATAGTTATGACTTTCTTGTTCACGAATTCCATTCCATCGTCAGTGCGAATGCATTTAATTTGCTATCCCCATTGCTTTTCGAAAAAAATATTATATTTTGCGAGCTTCGCGGCGACCTTAATCTTTTTTCTCAGGAAGTAAGCAACCACAAAACGTAAGAAAGCACTTACAAATGTTAGCACATATCTGGCTTCTCCGTTCGATACCGTTTGTATGGAACCCATCAAATCCGTGTGAACTAATTCCAAAACACGCGATGTCTTGGATGTTGATTGTAAAGGAAACGTCGATACGGTTTGCTTACCTTTCATACATCCACTGCTTGTAGTCTTGATGTCACGGCGTAAAGCTGGCATACCATACGTGACAAGCTGAGTTTTGACCATAACTCTCTCGCTTGTGTGCCCCATGCGCCGGTGCCACACTTCTAACTGATTGTCAGCACCGATGAACTCCACAAACTGCACTTCTCAAGCTTGCAAACAACGGCGACAGGTTTGCCGACCTTTTTGCCCACAGCCAAAGCCTTAATTGTACCCCAGAGCTAAAATTTGTTGAAACTCCACACGTAAACCACGTTCTGAGAGATTTCCAACCGATAGCAGCCGTCTAACGAGTCCTGTAATGTGCATAACGTCTAGCATCCTGATGTGCGTACCGTCTATCCCAGTCAGCTAAACAGTTCCTTTGCCAAGAACACGCAATTTCTTGCCGTCTGCAATGGTCAGATCGTATCATCCAGATCAATTAGTTCTTCACGGTACGGTGTCATATGCGATGTCGCACCACTATCAATCAGCCATCCATCAAACCGATTTTTGCCAACGGCAAATACCACGTCTCCATCAATGCGATCGCTTCCGCCAAAGTTTCGCTTTATGTGTTAAACTCGATTACACTTAAGCGCATTTCCTTGAGCCACCTTTTCTCTTTTTTGGAACGTAATCTTTTCGTCCAGGTCCATGATTGCTTTAAACCGCCTACCGCTTTCTCTGTCGTCTCTTTCTTTTGCAACCGCTCATGCTCCTTTAACGGCTTCTCCCTGACCTCGATTAGCGCGATGTCCTCGGTCTACACAATTAGCGCATAGTGTGTGGGGAGGCTGCTCAGCAGTACCACTAGCTGTCACGATTGTTCAACAGATTCTCCAAGTGACTGAAGCACGACAAAAATTTCGTCAAACGCATCCAGATGCTTGGACATAGTCGAGCCACATTCCATCTTGAACTCATGCAGGCGGCGCGTCATCTCGACACGGTTGTGAAGGGCGGTACAATTGTAAAACTCTCGTGCAATGCTTCAAGCGTGCATAGCCATCGATGTAGACCTAGTCTTGGTCTGGTGCTGTAGCTCGATATCCTGGACGATGGTCTCTAGTGTCTTGGCGACGTTGAACAGCCAAGTATGCGTCATCTCCTCTTCCCTCTTGACCATTTGAACGTGCGCCAACAACCCCTTTCGCGCCAGCGTCATGCGCATGTTAACTTCCTAGTGGAAGAAGTTCCAAAAGACTTTGGTTTGCTTGGACGTCATAGCTGTGAGGGTGAAGCGTGCTGGGTGGTTTTCTTGGTGCGGCTGTTAATTTGTTATTTGTTGAATAAAACTGAAGTATATATATTTAGGTCCTGAGTTCGCCACCCTATGCTACATCTAAGCCGATCCGTCTAGATTATCCTAAAAACTTCTACAATCAGCCTTATCTATCTAGACCAATTAACGACTACCACTATGTCTGTAACCAATATCCGTTATTATAATAGTAACTGTAAATATTACTGAAATACCTGCAACGTCATCAACGCACATTCAGCGGTGTATTCTCAACAAACGTGACACTTCGCGCTAATTGTTTCCATCGAGTTGCATTACGCACAGCCGATGGCGATGTAATAAGATGACGTTAAACAACCCCGCAAATTAGTACAGCTTCTGCTGAAAAAAGTATTTCCGCTTTCCAAATATGTAAGCGCTGGGCCACTTGATGTACTCTTTAATAAATCCAATTAAGGCTTTAAGAGACCCGCACACTTATAACTAGCGAGACTAACTGCAACTCTTTGACTCTTATGGGAATATGGCGTAGGCAAGACAAGATGTTTTTCCTTTCTCGAGAGCTCCTCAAGCCTGTTGGTTATTTACAAAACGTTCGAAGACTTTAGTTTTGTTTGCCTCAACGATTTATATGTCGATATTAAAGTAAAGGTCACTGACCCTATTGACCACGAATATTGTCCAAGAATATCGTCAAGGTTTGTTTATACAAAACCCGACTGGTCTAAGCAGTTATAATACCAGAAATTAATGTCACCGAGACATTTCATAATTCTTGTGGCATCGTTCAATATCTCCTTGGCATACAGCTACGCATTCCACCCACTCTAGAAAGTACATCTGACTTTCTTATTCGGATTTTTATGTAGCCATCTCTTGAATCCAGTGCAGCGTACTGTTATATAACACGTTCTTTTATTCGGTGACTGTGTGTGCAAGTTGCGCTCCACTTTTTGTGCTTATGATCGTGTTACTATCTGGGATACCACCTCTGGGTTTTCTGTCATTTGATCGTCGTACCTTAGTCTTTCTCGAGGTTAAGTTTGTTAGATACCTTCGGCAGTATATCGTACTGAAATGCACCTGAAGTGACAATTCGACCATTGGAATTGACTATTATTCCTGTGTATACAGTCTTTTAGCTATCCACAGGGTCATTTCTGTCACCCAAGGGATCCAGCTTGCATCGAGTCTTCTTTTCGTTATTTTAAGTTGTATTCCTCGTACTTTTTGGCATTTGCACTGTGTCTTTCGGATATATAACAAGCACTTACGAGACTTTGCTACGCACTACAGCGTTACCCACCAATAACATTCTATTATCCACTGTCAATGCCATTTACTTGAAGAGTTTGTTCGCCACAGTTGACAGCTCTATGCCACTCACCGCTAACTTCATTTATTACGCTATCTTGAATGTCTCTAGCAGCCGGTGCGCTCAAGAGGTGTGACACAACGACCAGCTATACAATATATCATTGATTACCATGAGGCCTATCGCGGTACCCGGGAATCTATAACGTATCGCATCTCCAGTCTCTTCTCGTGGGTCCTAGCTACCCGCTCTTCGTGACACTTCGCTATACTCATGTCAACCACGTTATAATGCTACTTGCTGGCTCAATTTTGGTGCCCTGAGTTGTTGGACTTATGCATTTAATCCTGTTTCAATACATGAATTGTAGCACCATAAGCTTCTTAAACAACACAGTGTAATTATTGTAACGACCTCTAATCAAGTATCCCACAGTATGTGTCAACTGTGCATCCAAGAGTGTTAGTCACATTCTAGAAAGTGCACGGTAACGGTAACACGCTTAGAGCACGTTGTGAAGAGAGGGTGTCGGTTGTGATTCTAGAACGTCGAGACAGAAGAATACGTGGCAACGAGTAAGTAAAAGCAGAAGTTTGCTTTCTTCGTGTGGGTTCACTTCCCACTTTGCACTGCGACGATCGAGTTGTTAAAGTTATCATCTCGATCTACAATTTTAACCACGGTATAGTCAAATATCGTGATTGTGACAGTAGATCGAGATGCGTCGCGGTAAAGGACCAAAACACACACGAAACAGAGACCCCGTTACATAGAGTCTATTAAATGGCCTATAATTGAATAGAATTTAAAAGAAAAGCCATTGCGCAAAGAACTGAATCTCTTCCATAAAGAGATGGCTGAGTGTTACTTATCACACTCTGATGCTTATACAACGGGCCATATCATTTACTATACAACAGCAAAGAAGCCTTCCGGTCGACTGGGTGATATATGATGATCAAGCCAGCTTCCAAAAGTGCCTTTACGATCAAACCGGCTTTTGTGACTAAGGCTGCACCTACAGCAAAGGCTGAGCCATCACCCTTTTTACGGTGAAACACAACTGCTTTCACAGACGCAATAGAGCCACAACCAAGCGGGGCTAAAAATGACGAAAAGTGCCACTAGCGCTTTATTTAAACACACGCCTGTTTTTTGCCTGACGAATCCTCTAACGAACGTTAATGTTGTTGGTATAGTCTCATTCGTTTACGCCTCAAAAGGTTTTCAATCTAGCCAAGATTCTGGCCATGGAAAAGTCTTCACATGTAGAGACAACAAAGTGCATATCTAGACCCAATTTTAGAGCCCTTGTACATGAGGCGACCAATATTGGGCGATGATAAAAAGGGGGGGGTCGAAATGATAACCCTTCCTGCAGTTAATAGATGAAATTGAAATCAAAGTCATCAACGCGATGGGCGAACGGATTTATGGTTCGTTTATTGCCGAACACCGACGCTAGTCTCTGTACCGTGAAAATTCTGCTGACTTTCCGAGCAGCGGATCCGTCGTGGAAGAAAGAACATTTTGGATGGGTGTTACTTAGCCGACGCAGGTCATGGCGCCGAGCAGTACACTTTTTGGTTTAGCAAACTGCGATAATCCTCCGAAGAACACTCTTTGCGTACAGAAACTTTATTATGTAAGAGCAGTTGTCATTTTCGCAATATAGCGCATACTTTGTGCACCGAGTTACTCGTTTTGAATTTACCCTTGGCGTCACTTTGCTTGATATTGTGGCTATGCACTCACGCCACGATTAATGCAATGGTTCAAAGCCAACTATGCTGGTGTGTTGAGAGCACAATAGCCAAAGTGTAAAGCAATTTCGGTAGCATAGGCAGAAAAATTTAATTACAAAACAAATCAGCGGCTGAGGATATTTTCTCTTCGTTAATGTGTTCACATTAATGTTTATGTGGATGCCAGACTCATGTAGAAATGCATTTATGGCAGATGTTAAGACAGCCTTTCGATTGTCGTCTTCTATTATCGTTGAAGTACCCTATCATTATAGCCACGGATATCAATTTTATGCACTGCAATCAATGTGTTATAATGGTTGTCAGTGCTAAGAAGAAGAATCAGTATACAGAGTGAAAACATGCTTAAAGACTCACACACAAACCATCGTATGATTTACTACCCGAATATGTAACGTCTTCCGCCAAGTTGTTATAGCTCGCAGAGCCGTAGCCGTTTAAAGTAAGATCGATCTCTTGCAAAATGAGCCGCAGCCTATCCACCAAATCGCGAGGATTCGCTAATCTTAGCTCTATCCGTCTAAATTGTAATCGTGACTAACGAGATATTGGCTGATACCTCACGCGTCTTGAACAAAAAGCAAAGTTTAGATTCTTTAGTGCGATTTTCCTGGTAGGAAACGTCTGTGTAAGACCCGGCACTTGGTCATGTCGATCGAAAAATGCCAAGTGTGTTCGATAATTTATAACCATAGAGTGCATATACTTTTTTTCTTGGCTATAATCTTGAAGATCCGATGGAGTGCGGCGTAATCAACTGTACATGAAATCGTAGGTGGATTTCTAGCATTTGAGAATTCCAAGCCTCCAAGATATAAATAACGTTTACTTTTTCGTACTTTCAGTCTGAGTTTTCTCTCTAGCATTCCAGGCTTTTAGCCAAGTTGTTGTGCACGCGTCTCTAAGTATTTAATGACACGAAGTTATCGACTTGGAAAAAGTGATAACCTCGTCGAAGACAGTTGCATTACTATTATTTTTGACTACCCCATCTAGCTGATGACAGACAGTGAGTGAGGGTCCTACTTGGCCTGTTGAAGGACCTGGCAGGCTGCTCAGATTTTGTAGTCTTTGTTGACTGGCTAAGAAAAACGGCTCACATGGCTATACCTGACACAGTTGACGGATATTACACAGAAAAGCTGTTTTTTACCGTCTTTTAAGCAACATGGACTTTTACCGAATATTTTGAAAGCGAGTTAAAGGCCGAACTGAACATGTCCATGTAGAGTCATTTGCAGACCAATGAGCAAACAAAGCGATTGAGCTAAGTTAGCGAAGACGTATCTTGCAGCGTACGTCATGATTTGTCGAGGGTATATAAAGGCTGGGCTGTAGACAGTCGCTCATGCTTCTACAAGCTACAGACCTCTTTACGCTAACACGATGAATAAACTATTGGCGTCATCTCATAGTAATGTGTATTGATGAAAAACGTTGTCAAGCGACCTGTACACCTTAGTGCGCACATATGTGCTGAACCACTTATGTCAAATAGAAGATTCTTACCAAGCTATGTCTCATCTCGATTGAGTTGACCTTTCAAGCGTTAAATCATGGAATTTATAGCCAGCCTAGCTTATTTTAAACCCGGTGAAGCCTCGCACTTAATCGCGCCGACGACTTCTTGCCCATAATCTATACTAAAAGCTCTTCATAGGCTCTTGCAGCACTACAAGCACTTCCTTTCTGCGCTTACGTAGTACTATACAAATGAGTAATAGATGAATAAGGCTAATAAAAGACGCCAGCGTAAATTCTGAGCGACACGATAGCGCGCCAGCCAAAGCTTTTTGTCTATCTGCCTTGTGCTCTAATTAATGTAATGTAATGTATTACGTTATCGCGTTGCCAAGTTATGCAAGTGCTAGGCTCAATCTGACTAGTCCACGGCATAGAGTGGTGTCCGCATACGTCGGGTCTCGTTCGGCGGGCAGTGCAGCCAGCACCGAGGTCGTGAGGGTCTTCCATTATTTTGTTTATCTCTGACTTGGTAAGAGCCCAGGTGGCGCCCGGTGCTGGAGACCGTCGCGTCGAGGGTGAGACTCGTTAAAGACCTGCAGATGCCCGAGAGCACCTGCCCGAAGCGCGCGAGCATTTAGCCCCCGCTCTTGGAAGGAGGGCGTCACCCCAACCTTTTCCGAAAAGTGCTCTAGTTAATTGCAAGGAATGCATGCCATCTGGTCATTTATTACGCAATTGCGTCGCGGAGTAGGTCACGAAAGACTGAGAGCCGGACACTAACACTCTGACTTCGACAAAACAATACATTAATGAAGTGTATAATGGACATAAAACCAAAAATTTCTAGGTGTTTTGAGTTCTCTTGTGCTACTTCGAGTGGTGGAGTGTTTCAAAATTCTGGCCCATCATAGATTCGCTAAATGACCTATTCTATGTAGAGCCAAGATCACGAACAAAACTTCTCCGATCAAGACTTATCACGGCCGTAAAGCATTAATCACTCCGTGTGCAGAACGGCCTAGAGTGTTTGATCTCTCTACTATTATTTCTGCGTCAGTAGTGAATTTGACAGCCTATCCCCTGCAAGTATTTCTTCAAGTTTACGGTTGCATAAAAGTGCTGATAAATCATGCCACCTTTTAAAAGGTATTATTAGGAGCAATATGCAGCTATTGATTCGTCTTTACAACGCTTACTTTACCATCAAGCAGCTTGCCATCGATTTCCTCCTCCGCAGAAGAAAGAGTAGAAACCTTGAAGGCCGCTTTTAAAGCGAATGCCATCGCGATTCAAATAGAAAGCTTGACACACCCGCGCCATGAGCTTTCCCGCACATCCGGTAGTGCATTCAGCCAGTCGGAACTTTATTAGCAATGATAGGACAGCAAAGACCGATCAAATTGACGCATACATTACCGCAACGATAGAGCGAATCTAAAGTTCGCGTTGGGTGCTTTGGCAAGCTCGGTGTACGCGCTATCACGCAGGCCAGACTATATTGACTATATCTCCAGGATTGTGATCAAATTTAAGAAAATAATTGTGAACGCAAGCAAAGAGTTTCGCGACATAGATTGCTCTAAGCAAATGTGCTTATCCTTATAGCATAAATTTGGCGTTGGACAATAAGTGTAGACGACCTTTTACTTTTCATTCGTTTGCAAAGCTTATTACTTAAGGAGTCATGGAGTTTTTTAGTAATTGTTAGATTTTATTGATATTGATCAAAAATATCGATGTTTATTTATCTGCCTGCTACGTTGAGCTCAAGCTACCGAACAGTTATAGATTGGCGGGGCTCGCAAACTAGGGTTCGAGCACTTATGCTTTTCGACAGTCATCCTAGAACTGCTCAGCTGCGGATCACAAGGCGACCATAGAAATGGACCAACGTACTTCTTACAAGAGTAAGACCTCTTATAGGAGGTCTAGCGAAGGCTCTTAGCCAACGCAAGTAATTAGACGCTCGACGCATTAAACTAATCCATTACTTATCAGAAAGGTCCCCCACCGGATATGGACCTCGTCAGAAATTTAAAGCCGCCAGTGTTTCGGTCTTTGTATAGGGAGACGTACATATGGTAAGAAGGGCCCAACCGTTTGTACTATAGAAACTTTTTCTCAAATTGTATTTTTTTAATTCGTATTTACTGCTCTAGCGTGAGTTAAGCCTGCCGCGTTCAAATTGTCAAAATCGGCGAAGCTGCAGGCAATAAAAGCCTACATTTTGACGCAATACGGAGCGCTAAAGATTCGATTTGAAGGCAAAGTTATCTTCTGTTGATGTACAGACAAATTTCCGCACCTGGGAATTCTTGAGCGTGTGCATCCATTATATAGTGCACGCCTTTCACGAAGGAAAAGCGCATTCGGATGATGAGCAAATTCGAGATGAGACTGATGCGCATTTCAAGCCGCACTGCTCTTATGAAATGGCGAACGCTTTCTGTGCCAATGGAAATGTCTTTGGTCCTGACTCTGTGCAAAGGGTTTTAAACAAGGACCTACTTTTGACGAAGTGACTTGTTACAGCCGTTCTTTTCACCTTGGCAGACGCTATTGATCTGATTGACTGCTGTGGGCAGTGCTAGGTTTCACCGTAATTTAACTTGCAGAGAAACTTGATGCACGCCGCCTCGGTGCCTTCACTTCTGTTGTATAATTTGCCTCACAGAGAACGGTGCAATTTAAAATGCACATGACTGACATGTTGTAAAACAGGAGAAATTTGACGCCATCTATTTATCGCTAGACGCTACAGAATAGAAAATTGGCAACATGGTTCACCTTTTACCAAATTATACTGTGTTATTATACTCCGGGAACCCCTACTATACCTCAAGCTACGAATCGTTATAATTTGTCGATCGCACGAGAGGCGCCACCTCAGTTTCCGCCGCCATCTCGGCCTTTCGCAATGCGTTGGCGAACGCACTCGCAGATCGATCGTTCATGATCGTTTCATACAGATTGGGATCTTGACGTAAAAGCCTTTGTTTCCTCACAAAAGTGGGTCCAGCACTGGTCAAACCCACGTCTCCGTTCCGAGTTGCGATCGTAGAAGTAGCACCACCACTGATACTACCAAGTAATGTCACCAAAGCAAACAGAATGATGTACGGAGACTGCATTATGATAGCTCTTGAAATAAAATGCTCGGTAAGGTGTTTGTGCGAGTTGGCAAATAGCAGAATGAATACCAGGAGAGGTGAGTCTGTTGATTTCACAATCAGTGGTTGGCGAATGATTTCTCGCGGTAGTTTTGGTACATGTACTTGTATGCTGGCTACCAAAAGTTGTCAGATGGCTGTAGGGTAGCATTAATTACGTATATAAACGTCTTTTGAGCTTTAAAGCTGAACTTTTAAATTAATCGGGCACCCTATCTTCACCATTTTAACACTACAATACCGAGAGGCAGTCACTTTGCACGATTATTGAGGTAAGTTACTGTAAGTTCGAGCCTGTCTTTGCAAGGAGATTCGGCTGCTCAAGCTGATCCTGATTAGCTTGTACTGTAATTATACCGGTGATGGCGTAAACATTGGGAGCCCATTTGTTACGCCCAGTATCCAGAGCAATTTCGATATTTTCGAGACTCGCACCCCGCCAGATGCTCGTGTTCTAACAAGAAGTAATGTATTTCCTTGGCTATCTAGAAACGCAGGCAAATTTAAAATGCCAGAGCTGGACTAAATAAATTTGTTCAAGAAATTCAAAGCTGATTTGATGACCAATCAGGGTTTCACACCTGGCAAGCGTCAGCGCATTTTCGATGCCGCTATTAAAGAAGGCGACTGGGCTCCAACACTCGACGGTGAACGGCTAAAAGATTGTACTTTTGTGCTCTGCTGATACATATACGCTAAGAAGGTTTGCTCGCATTAAATTTCTTTTTGTCAAACAAATTCACGTGCGAGTCACCTTTGATTTTTATGCGCAAAATGAAAAGACGACGTCCTCGGCTGCTCAATGGCAAGATACCGGTACCGCTCAAATCTTATTATAAGAGCCAGCCGCTACATAAACCGAGCTTCTATGTCCCAATCTGGCTTTCCATTTAAAAACCGAGCAGGCACTGATGCTTTATGATAGATTTCAGAAGGGTGAAAATCGACCTGGCTGTAAAGTTTATACATTCTGACTGCACGAAATATTTATCGTCCTTGATATGGACAAGTACCACAGAATTTTGAGCGTGTTGTGGCCAAAAGAGTACAAAAACTGGTTCAATTGGTGAGTCGTGGTCGCTTCCATGCTCTCCTTTGATTGGAATTCGGGACAAGTACACACCTTGAACACGAAACGGATCGGAGGTACTAATATCTCCACGAAGGTGGAGCTGACGACATTTTCAGTGGGTAACTCAATTCCACTGATAGCATCGGCTGTTTTAGACGCTAAAGTTAGTGTTTTAATTGTGCATTGCATGGTTTTGCGAGTGCGCCACCCAGAAAGTTTCGTAAGTGTGTACTTTAGATCCGCAGGATCCAGCAGATAGCACAAATGTCGTAAGAAATAACCACTAATTGGTGGTAACAAAATCTTGCGAGCAGTATGGCAGTACATATCTACAGGTGTGTCAACAAGAGCAAGTAACATAGCTCTACTATAAGAGAATGGAGGTGCGATACAAATGCTTTTCCGGGTATCTTGTGGTTGACAAAGCGTCCTGAGTTATGACAGTTCAAATGATCGTTGTGCCACGGCAAGTGCATATTAGCCAAAGGGAGTGTCGAAGATGCCGGAGTTACTAAGCTTTGAGAAACTCGTAGTGGATGAGTTAATTGTAAATCGAGAAAATCGAAGAAATTGTGTCATTAAAATACAAACTCCTCCTAAGAATATAAACATACCGTCCGCCTCGGACAAAGATATAGTACGGCTATGTCGGAAGAGTACATTGCGCCAGAGCTCGAAAAGCATGAAGAATCCGTAGAGATTCAAAAATATTTTAATATAAGAATTCTTGAATGAAGAGTTCAGAGACAACGCCCACCAGTTTAGAAGTGAGACACAAAATCTATCTCATTTCAGGCACTAGGTAACAGGCTACTATTAGAGCAGTACGATCTCAATGATACCTTTTGTCACTATGAAAACAAGGAATAACATAGTGTGGGAGTCTTAATTAACGCACGTGTCACCAGCTTTCATTTTTTTTGAGCGGGAAAAGGCGACTCGTTCATGCTTAAAAAAGCTGACTTGTACAACGGTATCTGCACATACACGTATTCCAAGAAAAGGCGTGTAGCTTGACAACATGACGGGGTGTACATTGTAAAGTGCACTGGAATTAATAGATAATTTCAATATGAGGTAGTCGGATTTATTCCCCACGTAGGTCAGTGCGCTTAGTGGTGTTATATAGGAGTGGTCAAAATAGCTGTCAAATGCCTCAGTGACATTAAAGGTACGGTCAATTTTTTTTTGCACATTATGGCCTTTCACCCAGGCATTTTTTTAGATGTATTCATCCACAGCCGCTTTGAAAGAGACCGACCGGATATAGATGCTATTTAGCTTACTACATAAGCATAAAGATTAAGTGCCAACAGCGCTAGATAAAATCAGAGTTTGTCGTAAGTTGCCTTAGGTTTGATACTACCCTTCAAAAGTAAGGTCACGCTCGCTTCGCTTATGCCACGTTACACAACGATTCAAGAGTGTAGATAGGCTATGCCAATACTATATAGGTTAAACAACATCTTTGCTAAATGCATTGAAAACACATTGAGTGGCACTGGAAGTCCCAGCACCAAAATTCTTTTGATATCATCAAGGGTAGCCTTCAGCAGACACTCAATTTGGCTTGCTGGACAGATTAAGGCCGTTTGGCGTCAATTGCGATGCGTCTATTGATACTAATGGTCACGCACCACTGCCGCTTGATGAGGACAAACAGGAGCGAGTTATATGTTCTACTCTTACCAGCTTAGGGCTGCCTGAACCAAGCTACCCGGTTCATGTAATATAAATTCTTGCAATGGAAAACGTACTTTTGAATTTCAGGTGTGTCATATTGGTTCTAAGCTGTTTGCGGTCCAATCACACCATGCATATCGGAAGACGCCGGTAAATTTATGCCCAGGTTGTCCCATTATTGACGAGATGGATGTAGAGTATAACTGTAGTGCCTGACGAATTTGCTGTCGCGTGTTAGTGCAACTAGAAGCCGACACATATGAGTAAAGTCAAAAGCTCTGTTGACGAGCGAATATGTCAGGCACTTGAGTGAATAGCCTGCGATACTACGACACAGGCAAACACGCTTCGTTCGAGTAGTATCCCCTCGATAGCAATTGTAGGTGCACCGGCTATACGTAGGCAAACTTTCTTGTGCGGATTCAGCAGATCCATTCTGAGTTATTGCTTTAAGTGACGAAGTCCTGAATCATGACGTACATCTGTATGGGTACGAAGCTCCATAAAGCAGTAATTTAGGCCGATAGAAAGAATTATTCTTGGTCGTCAAAATGATTTGGCGAGTGCATGCTTAAGAGCGTGGTCATGTATGTAAAGCTTTGTCAGACCTGTCAGAAGGCCGAACCTGCGGCTCACACATCGGCTCAATACAGGTCCTGCCGACTGTTGAAAGTCCATTAGTCTCAGCTTTGCCTAGCGCGCCAAAGATTGTGGCAACAAGGGCTAAGAAAAATATTAACGTTTGCACCTGGTTCAGCATGTTAACCTAGGAATAGATAGATTAGCTTTTATGGACACAGTGTTGAAAGATACATGATCTTCTTGGAGCCCTCGGTTCGCCGCTATGCTTGGCTTAAAGCCGTCCTTTTCATTGGAAAACCCTTGATGATGTCCAACACGGACAGATATTCAACGGAAAGGGTCCACTATGTGCTAGATGACATACTGCACAGTTTGTGCGCTGAGACACCACATTTTGTGCTGATAAGATTTTTATAATCAACCATAAACTCAACAATGCACTTTACACATTCTCGGTCTTTTACCTTTATAAGTAATTGAAGTATTGTAAGCGGCGCCACCAATCGCCGCTTACCCTTCAAGGCACAGCTACTGCTGTAACAAGTGATGGGGGGCTCGGAACTCTTACCTCTATCGTGAGGCCAATTTTCCTGCAAAAGAACCTATCTGACTTTGCGAGAAATTGTTTGGTGATAATCAACAAGATAGGTTTTTAATCAAATAAAATATATTTTCCTATAAATATTTAAACCACTTTACTGAAGGGTTTAAATATTTATAGGAAAATATATTTTAACTTTCCTTTTTTAGCCTTACCGCTAAAAAAGGAAAGTTTGGCACGTGGAACATTGCTAAGTTAAATCGTTCATGATCTCAGAACTGTGTAGTTTGGCGTACACCATGTATCTGCCTAGACGCACCCAGCATTTCTAAAATTATATTACCTTATTGTTATAAACCTCACAACGCCAAGTATGTATGATCTTCGAGAAACCAACACCGCTTTAAAGTCGCCCTAACCTTTGTTAGTAAAGCAGTTTTGCACGAACATACAGCGGCTTGTAATTTCTATAGTCACCGCTCTACTGCATATGAGTGGAGGGTAGAGTACCTTTGTAATTGTGCGCTTTGAGAGGTTGACCGAGAGTGGACCTTAGCGCCATATTCGTCAAGTACTTAATTGACGCCCATTTCATAAGACGTCATCGGGTGTACAATTACTCACCAAAACAAAATGCCTTTGCATGTAGCCGGTGCACCTTTTCAACTCACAAAGGACTTCACCTGATGAGTTACGCCAGGCCACGATTAACCTTGACCAGACAACGCGATCAACTCATCCACTATTATATTGGATCAAGCATTAAAAATAGTAAGATATCGCACAAGACGCACTTCATACTTGACAGCCGGTTCGATATACCCATAGGATGCTACCCACCCGTTCTACATCTTGACAATAGAAATATTGTTAACATTACACCGCTGAATGCATGTTGAACAGGTGGATGGCTTTACAGTAATTACAAGTACGTCACAATTAGTAATTACATATGGTAGCCATTCATTGGTCAGGATAAATATATTCACTTCGGTTTTTACTTTCTTCTCAACAGGTTAACAGCCGCAAACAACAGCCTCGCATCACCACACCGTCACCGCCATGACTACCAAGCGCACCGAAGTCCTCCTAGGAGATGGTAACTACTACCATTGGGAGTTCAACATGAGAATGGCCCTCGCAAGAAAAGGGCTGCTGGGACACATTATGGGCGCGAAGGGCGAGAGCGAAATAACGGAGACGTGGCTCGTGAATGACGCCAAGGCATTGGGTATAATTGCCCAGGGCGTCGAGATACAACACCAGACCAAGATACGGTCTGCTACTCGTGCCTTGGAGGCATGGGGAACGCTTCGCGATTTCTACCATCGCTCCACTTTACACAACCGTGTCACGATGACACGGCGCCTTCATGAGTTTAAGATGGAGAGTGGCACTCGCATGGTGGAACATCTGGACGCGTTCGATGAGCTGGTCGTGGGACTCCAGATGACGGGAGAGCCGGTGGATGAATCAAGACAGCTAGTGGTGCTTCTGAGCAGCTTGCCGGCGGAATATGAAATAATATCTTCTATCGTGGAGAACGCCAAGGACATCACTCTGATCGAAGTCAAGGAGAAGCTGTTGAAGGAGTCAGACAAACTACAGAAGAAGGAAGCAAGTGAGAAAGCGTTTCGAGCCACAGACAATGATGGACGGATCAAGGGCAGACGAGGAAGTGGCCGCAAGATTTACGCGCCACGCAAGGGCGGCGGTTTTCGGGGAAAATGCTTCAATTGTGATCAGACTGGTCATATGAAGCGGGACTGCCCAGCTGCTGAGAACCGTTCCAGAAACCGTTATAGCGGTAATGATGCAGTGTTTGCTGTGGGGGATGAGAAATCAGTAAGCTGGCTGATCGACAGTGGTGCGACGTCACACATGACCCCTCACCGAAGTGACTTGATCGACTTCAAGCAACTTAAAGACGACATCAAGGTAACAATTGCAGATGGCAGAAAGTTACGCGTCGAAGGAGCTGGAACAGTGAAGCTTATCGGCTTAGATGGAAGACGCATATCGATGATGGAAGTGCTGCTTATCCCTGGACTTGACAGACGTTTACTGTCGGTGGGAAAGCTTGCCGAACGTGGACTAAGTGTGGAGTTTCAGCGTGCTTCGTGCATCATTTGGGACAAGAACGAAGCTTTGGCAACTGGGACAAGAAATGGGAAAGCTTACACACTGGATTGTCAGCAAGAGGAGGCACGATTGGTGCAATTCTCGGGAGTTGATAGTCAGTGGGAGTTATGGCACGCTCGCATGGGACATCCAAGTGAGGACGTTTTAGTGAAAACTATGCGATCCACAGAAGGTATTCCTGCGCTAAAAGAAGGTATCAAGACCCTGTGTGGTGGATGCATGAAGGGCAAGCAGACGATCGAAGCCTTTCCAGGACGCTCCATGACAAAGACATCGCGTGTATTGGAGTTAGTTCACACAGACGTGATGGGACCCATGAAGACACTTTCAAAAGGAGGTGCTAAATACATTTTGACGTTTGTGGATGATTATTCACGATATGTGGTGGCTTACTTTCTGGCAAAGAAGAGTGAAGTTGCCGACAAGATCACGATGTTTAAAGCACTGCATGAGAATCAGTGGGGAACCCGTATCAAGTGCCTGCGTTCGGATAACGGAACGGAGTTTGTCAACAAGACAGTTACGAATTTATGTCAGCGGAACGGTATCATACATCAGCGTACAGTACCATACAGTCCCCAACAAAATGGTATTGCAGAACGAATGAACCGTACGATAATGGAAAAGGCACGGAGCATGCTACACTACAAGTGTGTTCCGACATGTTGGTGGGCAGAGGCAGTAAGCACTGCGGTGTACCTGATCAACCGCTCTCCTAATACAATGCACCCAAATAACACCCCATATGAACTGGGATTTAAGATGAAGCCACGGATGGATCATCTTAGGGTGTTTGGGTCTCATGGATATGCTCACGTTGATCAAGTGAAGAGGACGAAGCTCGAAGCCAAAAGCTTCAAGTGCATGTTCCTTGGTTATGCCGAAGACACCAAGGGATACCGAGTTTACAATTTGGAGAAAGACAAGATATCAGTATCACGGTCGGTGAAGCTGGACGAGCGTGAAGTGGGCGGCATATATGAGACACACCCGCCCAAACAAATAAAAGTGATACACGTTACCAAAGACAACGATGAAAGTGCTGTGTCCGGGCCGACGGAACACCAACAAGATCAAGATGAACTTATGGAGGGTGAAGGAGAAGATGAAATTCCAGATGCTCCAATGAATGAAGAGGAGTCCGACACAAATGAGTCAAGGGTCGAGATGCTTCGATTACCGACCTCAGTACACTCTGAGCTGACAGAGTACAGACCTCCTACACTGGATGCACAGGAAGATCGATTGGTATTTCGACCGCAAGTGGAACGTTCAGGGCGTACAAATGAACCAATGTTATTGCTGGAAAACGGATCAGATGCCGATGAAAGTCTGAGAGGAAGCGAAGGACCACCATCTTCAAAGCGTGCAAGGATTGATGAAGACGGCCTGATAGCTGAAGCTATTCTCGCTTACGCTGTGAGTGTTGATGAAGAATCAGACTTGCCTACCACGTATGCGCAGGCAATGTCTAGTGATGAGGCAGAACAGTGGCGACAAGCGATGGACGCCGAATTGCAGTCGCATCACAAAAACAAAACATGGACACTCGTTCCACGAGAATCAATTGGACGTACGATTGGATGTCGCTGGGTCTTTGCTAAGAAGCGTGACCAGAATGGATGTGTTGTGCGCTACAAAGCACGATTGGTGGCTAAAGGTTTCAAGCAGAAATACGGCGTGGATTTCTTCAAGACTTACTCTCCAGTGGCCAACATGAACTCAATCCGAGTTGTACTCGCAGTGTGTGCGGGATTAGGCTACAAAATGGAACAGCTGGACGTCGACACCGCCTTTCTCAACAGTGTACTGTCGGATCGTGTTCACATGGAAGTTCCAATTGGTGTTAAGGGAGCTCAAGGATTTGCGTGTCAGCTGAACAAAGCTATATATGGTCTCAAGCAAGCTGCAAGCGCTTGGAACAAGACAATCGACCACGTCTTCAAGAAGAACGATTTTAAAAGTTGTGGAGCGGATCAATGCGTCTACGTGAAGAAAGTGGAAGAAGGTTTTGTGTACGTATGTCTTTATGTCGATGATATGATCATTGCAGCCAAGACGAGCGACGAGATTCTAGAGGTCAAGGGGATGCTTAAAAGTGTTTTCAAGATGAAGGATCTCGGTATGGTGAAGTTCATCTTGGGCATGGAGATCGACCACGACATGACAGCTTCCACACTAATGATCAAGCAAACACGCTACATTAGCGACGTGGCTGAGCGATTTGGGCAGAAAAACGCCAAGAACGTCGACAATCCGTGTACGTCCGGTCTCAAGCTGTCAACATCACAGTCACCAAGTACCGAAGCTGAGCATTCAGAGATGCGGTCAAGACCATACCGCTCACTAATTGGATGTCTGCTATATGTTACAACTTGCACTCGGCCGGACGTCGCATACATCGTGACACAACTGTCTCGATTTCTCGAAAAACCGGGGTTACCACATTGGAACGCCGCAATTCGTGTATTGCGCTACTTAAATTCGACACGTCATCATGGGATCGTTTATCAAAGAGGGACGGGAAAGGTGATTGTTGAAGCTTTTTCGGATGCTGACTGGGGTAGCAACACCGATGACAGACGGTCTGTCTCAGGTGTGTTGATCAACATTGGTAAAGCTCCGGTTGTATTCAAGTCCAAGTATCAGAGAACAGTTGCACTAAGTTCCGCAGAAGCAGAGTATATGGCGCTCAGCTTGTGCACACAAGAAGTACTTTGGGCGCGCGCAATGCTCAAGGACATGGGTCAAGAACAGGTGGGAGGCACGCAAATATGGGAAGACAATCAAGGTGCGATAGCTTTGGCAAACAACGCGGGCTACCACGCACGTACAAAGCACGTGGACATCAGACATCACTTTATTCGGGAGAACGTTCAGCATGGATTACTCAAGATCGGCTACATTGATACGAAGAGTCAGCTTGCAGATATGCTAACCAAGGCGCTTGGAACCAAGATGCTGAAGTATCTGCGCGAAGCCTCCGGAATCAAGACCAAGTCAGCAACAAAGGACACACAGCATTAGCGGTGAGTGGGAGTGTTAACATTACACCGCTGAATGCATGTTGAACAGGTGGATGGCTTTACAGTAATTACAAGTACGTCACAATTAGTAATTACATATGGTAGCCATTCATTGGTCAGGATAAATATATTCACTTCGGTTTTTACTTTCTTCTCAACAAATATATGGGCACTTTCATCATAACGGCCAACCTGCGGCGACACAGGTTGATTTACTGTATCGATCCAGTCTAGGATGCAATGCCTTTTTAACTTGAAAGACACGTCAGCATCAAATTTGTCGGTATTGCTTATCACAAGTGCGCAGAATTTTGATCGGCATATTTGGTACCTCGTTGCAACGAAAATATATTTGGAACAGTTTTGGTAGCTGATAGAGCTTTCTGGTTTTCTTCATCGGGAGTGAAAAAAAAAACAACAGCATGCGCTGAGAAGACATGTAAGAAGAATAACGGTCTTCCGGTGAATAACTGTCTTACAATGTTTGGTTTTGTTGAGATGAACTCGTGCAATAGACCGCGGTGTAAAGACTGATTTATTTTACCTATTTCAGTCCTGCTTTCAATTATTTATCAGCAACTCAATTAAACCCTGCAACTTCGGCAGGCACTATAAGCGAAACTTTTGGAAAGAAGTAGGTAGCAAATTTAACCCGCGTGACCCCCAAACGGGAGGCGTACAAAAAATGAGCAATCTTTCAGTAACCATCTACTATTTACGATCTCAAGTTGATCGAGGAGTGCAATCGATTGCAATATAAAGGCTGATTCATCCGACAACCTAGTCGCTCTTACTATTGTATGCACTAAATTTTGCTAAACGTAGTCACTGACAGGGTCTCTATCCTATAGAAGCCAGCCTTTGGCTTTGAGCCAAAAAGCTCGCTTATGCCAGATGACAACCGGCTAAGTGGCCAAAAATATAGCCCTAACATCCAGCTGAAATTGTGGCAAGCGCTTTTCTAAATATCGAAATTTCCGTAATTTCACCCAAACCGCTAGCATGGCGGACCTGGACGACGCGTTTGCGCGCTTTGAGGCGGAGATTCAGTCGCTGGAAGAGCAGACGGCGGATGATAATCCAGTATCAAAAGACACGCACGATTTACGGGCAAAGAATACTACCCCTGGTTCGTCGATGCCGCCCAAGCCCGAAGTTGTCGTCAAGCCTAAAGTCTACATGGCTCCCCCACGTCCGGCGCCAGTCAAAAAGACTGACACTTCAGCTGACACGAGCACCGAGCATGGAGATGGACGGAATGGCTTGCTCAATACACTAGAAGACGTGGCCGCCCATCGTGGCGCACTCAGCGGGTTCCCCGTCGGTACATCCGGGGAACTCGCAGCGACTGCGTCGACGAACTTGACGTCTGCTGGCTATCATTCAATGCACCCGCGTGTGGACATGGACACGGGATGTTTGCTCTCAATTGAGGAGCAAAATATGATGAATCGACAGCAGAGTGTCTATGCCTATGACCCCAAGCGAACAGCCGCGAGTATTGCTGCGAATGCCCATGGAAACGGAAGGACGGGAGGCCGAGGAAAGAATCAAAAACGCCATTTGCGACTTGCAGGGGGTCAAATTTGGGAAGACCCGACGTTGGAAGAATGGCCGGAGAATGACTTTCGCCTCTTTTGTGGGGATTTGGGCAATGAAGTGAGCGATGAGCTGCTGGCGCATAGTTTTGCCAAGTACGCGTCGTTCCAGCGGGCTCGTGTGGTACGGGACAAGTTGACCCACAAATCGCGTGGGTACGGGTTTGTGAGTTTTACCGACCCGTTCGATTGTGCGAAAGCATTGCGGGAAATGAATGGCAAATACATTGGCAACCGACCTGTGAAACTTAGTAAGAGCAAATGGCAGGACCGCAACATTGACGTGGCAAAGAAGAAAATCCGCAAACGCAAGCGGGACAAACACCACCTGTTTAATTAAATTGACCAAAGTCGTAGGTGGTACTCGTAATTGTCAGTAAACTTTACAACAACGTTTCATCGGTGGTTTTACCACTGGTTGTATCAATGAGCTCCGAGGCAATAGCGGCTTCTTGAGTCGCAATCTCTTCCCGTAAAGCAAGACGTCTCGCTCGCAGTCGCTCCATCTTCTTCCAAACATCCCGCCTTTTCGTATCATTGCGCTCAATGGTATCTTCTAAACGAGTAAGAACCTCAGGCAGGATGACTGTAACCATTTCCTTTTTCTCTTTCCATCTCTTACCCTCTTCTTTGCTCCATGATCTCTCAATTGAAGCTTCGTCAGCTGCGTTTCTTTCCAACATCAATACCAAATCTTCACAAGTTCGAAGGCGTTGGACAATGGCCTCGCGCTGATCTTCGCACTTTTGTCTCGTACAATCCAAGCTTTCAAACGCAGAGTTCAAATCAGCTTCTTGCACCGCGATCGTCTCCATCTCTCGCATCAAATGATCTCGTGTCACTCGAGATGACGCGAGATGCTCCCCACGAGCAGTCGCTACGGATAAGGAGTAGGAAGTCTGATGCTGTTGTATCGAGAAAGTGTCATCCTGTGGAACGACGATGCACCCTTTCATCTTTTTTATGTTTTAAAAAGTCTCCTACACTTCTGTTCGCTAAGTTTTAATCTATTAATAAATTAAGGAGTTACTGTATAACCTGTATACAGGCAGCGTATACGCTTGCTTCATGTGACCCACATCTCAAATAATCCGACAAGCAAGTCCTAAAGTATGGTAAGATGGAGGCTTTCTTCTTACCGCTCTATCCCCGCTACAAGATAGACAAAGACTTCACGCTCTTAAGCATCTCATATCCTTCTTTGTCTTTAATTTTCTATGCAGGATGCCGGCGCGTTAAGAAGTGTGAGCGGGCAAACGGGAACGCTTGTGCTAGATAATCAGGGTCAAGTGTTATCGGCCACGGGGGAGTTACGTGGAACCTCCGGGGAGATTGCAGCCGAGACGATCTATTCCATGCTACAGGACTCAAGCAGCGTGCTCGACATGCAACAGAAGGAAGAGCTGGAGCGAATGACGAGTACGAGATCTCCTCATCTCGCAATGTTGCGCGTACTAACATTGTGTCGTGGACAGTTACCTTTCCCACGTACGATTTCGTCGTGACGCTCGATACGGACCAGATTTACGTCGTCAAGCGAACTTCTGTCCAGGAATAAGCCGCCTTTTATCTGGATTTTTCAGATTTACCACTTAATGCAAGAATCTACTACTCCAGCGCCAGTTTCTCTCTCAACAATTGCTTGTACCGCTCTTCTCGTTCCCTCAGCTCCTCTTGCCGTCGCCGGCGACGAGAATCGTCAATCGCTTGCCGTCGCTGTCTCTCCGCCTGCCGCGCGGCTAGTAGATCCAATTTCCGGTGGGCATTCGTCTTTTCAAGGTCCAACAAGGCTCTCAGACGCTTCTCCTCGTCAATGATCGCCCGTTTTTCCCGCCGCAAGAGCTCTAAATCCGAGGTTTCCGACAA
The DNA here is from genome assembly GCA_001695595.3 of Plasmopara viticola. Classification (NCBI taxonomy): domain Eukaryota; phylum Oomycota; class Peronosporomycetes; order Peronosporales; family Peronosporaceae; genus Plasmopara; species Plasmopara viticola. The sequence continues at coordinate 81,147 of MBPM02000129.1, read as the reverse complement.
AACTTTGAGAATCACGTGACTCTTGGCGTCTTTCGCGCGTCGCTCGAGGTCTCGGGCGCGGCGCGTACACTCGATCCGAGCCACGCGCTGTTCTTCATCCAGTCGTTCATTATCCGCGACTAGATTCACGTGAAATGGCGACCGTGCCGTCTTTTGCGTCCATTGCTCGACCTTTTGCCGCCGGGCACGGAGCCTCGTCACGCGACGCGTGCGTTCGGCTTGTTCCAGCGCACCTTTCACTTGATCCCGTCGCATGGTCTTCTTGCACTCAATCGCAACGGAATCCGAAAATGGCCTTGGATTCTCCTGCTCCAACGACGCACTGGGACGAAAAACATCCGCAGTTGCCGGTCGTTGAGGTGGATTTTCCATTGAAAAAGGGAGATTCTTGCCACTAGCCGCTTTTTGATCGCGAGATGCTTGAGTTCGCTGCCGATCGTCTGCGTCGAGACTCATTGCCTGTACAAACCGTTCTTCTTTCCACCATACTATCATAAGAAGAGAGACCTCGCGCAAGCAATGACGACGGACGTACCGAGCTCCTCGTGCGTTGCCAGCATGTCTAAATCTGGCGCCAAACCATGTTAAAATCTAAATTTAAGCCAACTTCATGTAGACCACACCACTCGCTCACAAGTCGCGATCTATGCAAGTATCCGTGCAAATCCAAAATGGAAGACAATAATCCAAGTGAAAAAGCCAAAAAGCCTTCCTTCGAGTCTGGTATGGACCCGGACCCACGGCGGGCCGAGCCCACGATGACGCGGGAGGAACAGACCAAGTTGCTGTCCGCGATGAAAGATCCGGATTTTCGGGCGCTCTTGAATGAGTACATGCACGAGATTTCCGACCCGTGCCATCGGGAAGAGACGGAACAGTATCTGGCCCAATTGGAACGGGACGCCAAGGTGCCGTTGGACAAGCAATTGATCAAACCCGTGCCTGGGTTCGTCGTCAAGACCAAGTGGGACGGTACGGAAAAGCTCTTTCTCAATGTTTGCAGTAGCGCCAAGCTCCGGCCGCCGTCGAGTGCTACCGGGACGAGCGGGCCCGTCGGCACGTCGTGGCAATTGCCGTATTCTCTTGGCCCGGAACGACTGGAAGTTGACAAGGGCGGGAGGAACGTGGCAACTTTTGACATTTGTTTCCATCCCCGAGTGTTGGAACTGGCCCAATCCCAACAAGCGTACCGCCAGATGGTGATCCGGACCGGATTAAGTGGGCTGGAACCCGTCTTGCAAGCCGCGCGACGCAAGCAAAACGGTACACTCTCGAGCAACTTTGTGGTCTTGAAAGGAATCCATTACAAATCAGGGGATCCCGTGACCATGTGTTTAAGAAAGGAAATGACGCAACCTGTAGGCAATTCGGGCGTGACGACAAAAAGCGCAGGCAACGACCAAGCTCCTCGTCTGGACAAAGCAACGGTACCCTTAAATCATGACCAACCTACAGGTCTGGACAAAGCAACTGTAGCCCCCATGATCCAAAAAGTACCCATGGCGTACCACGTGACGTACCGTGGCCGCTTTGAATTGCACCAGCATCTGCAGCGCCAAGTGCCGGCTTCGGGGCCTCCTGCGCCCGTCCGTCCGCGCGAACTCGTGCTCACGGTCTCGTTGCCCTTGCTCTCGAGTGCCAAAGGCCTCGATCTCGATGTGAGTGAACGCCGGGTCCGGCTCGTCCCGGGCCCCGACGTCCAAGGGCACTACGACGTGCTGGAAGTCCCACTGACGTATCCCGTGCTGGAAGCGAGAGGCCAAGCGACGTTTGATCGCAAGAAACGCGAGCTCATCGTGACGTTGCCCGTGCAACCAGTCCCTAATGTTATGGTCGAGGCACCGGGTGAAATGGTACCAACCGAAGAAGAAGAAGAAGAGGAAGAAGAGATGGAGGAAGAGAAGGAAGTGACGGTCGAGCACGTGGACAAGCCAAAGAAACGGGACGATGCGTTTTTAATGTTGCGCGAGACCGCGTTGATGGTGGCCAACGATCCGCACGTGCTTGCGTGGCAGCAACGGACACTCGAGGAAAGCGCGGCTTTGGTGACGAACGAGGACAGGACAGAGGTGCCGTGCGTGCCGTCGACGAGCCGTCGCGTGGTGCCGCCGTTCGAGACGCACGAGACGTCGGCCGCGTGCACGTACGTGGTTCAGGTCGTGGGCATTGACGCCGCGAGCGTGCACGTCACGTACCCGTCGCTGACGTCCGTGAGGCTCTGCTTTTGGGCCAAGACGGCGCAAGAGTATGAACTGAATGTGGCCAAGCTGCCAGTTGCGATCGAGCCGTCGCGCACGGAAGTGGACGTGGCCACGGAAAACATGGTCGTCGTGCTCTACAAGCAGCAGCCGCGCTTGCCATTGGACGCACATCACACGATTGCGATACCTGCACCACGCTTTCAAAATCAACTCGTGTATGAATTAGATTAACTCTCTCCTTGCAGCTAGCCCCCTTCTTTACGTGCGCCGTGCTTTTGTGTTGCGAAACGTCTCGCGTAAATTTGCGTACGTCTGTTGTTGCAAGCCTGGATTCGCCAGTTCCTTGGCCACTTGCTCCTGGAGCCGTTGCCGTTGCGCGGCCTCTTCGTTTTGCACCCACGCGGCCAGTTCCACGGCCTGGTCGTCGTGCTTTTGCCGTCGCTTGAGCGTCGTTTGGGGGCGAGGAAGCGCCTTTGGCGTGTCGACGGCCTCGCCTTGGCCACCGCGATGGGGTTTCAAGAGCATCGTGTCCATGAACGACCGGTACAAGGCCGTCATCGGTGGCAACACGTGGGCTGGTGCGTCAAAGAACTGACTCGACGGCGCCTTGGCGACACGTACGTGGCCGTGCCCCGTCGGGCTCGCCTTCTTCGCCGTCGCGCCAGTGTACACGCCACGGCACTTGGTCCCTTCCTCTTCCTGACGCGGCGTGGTGTCTTGTGCTTTAACGGCGGCGCAGTGCGTCTTGCGCGACGTGGCGTGCGGGCCGGTTAATCGCCAGATGCCCGTCTCGGTATCGACGAGGATCACGTCGCCGGTCGTTGGATGGAACCCTGCCGTCCACACGTGGTGATCCAGATGCACGACACGAACCCACGTCGGGATTGCCGAGTGGGCAGCAAAGACAAGGACAAGAGTCTTGGGCGTCGCGCCATCAACGGGTACGCAGACGAGAATGCGTTCGTGCCGGCCTGTGTCCGCGACGACGGTCCCGTTCGGGACCGGGTAGCGCCACGCCAAGGCCAGGGCGAGGAGATTCCACACTTGCACCTGTTCGCGCGTCACCACCACAAGGTACGGCGACGTGAGACCGGGAAACACGAGCTGGGTGATCGAGTGGCCATCGGCCGAAGCCAAAACGTGGCGTAGCGCGTGCGTGGCCACGTCCCACAGCGTCACTTTGGTGCCGTACGCGACGGCAAGCAACGAGCCGTCGCACGCAAACGCCACGGCCGTCACGGGTTCGTCTCGAAACCGGACGACTGCTTGACACTGCCACGCGCCGCTTTCGTTGTCCACGGTCGTCTTGGCCCAGACTTTGAAATCCCCGCGGTCGTCGCCACTCACGACGGTGTCGTCCCTCGTGGACGGCGCGTACGCCATGCACGTGACCCGCGCCCGATCGTGAGGGGCATCGACGGCCGTGTTGACAAAGAACGTGCCGTCGCTTCGACGGGTCCAGAACCGCAGCGCGTGGTCCGTCCCGTCGTGGGCGATGGTCGGGGCATGGAGCGTCACGACGTCGTGTCCGCGTTGGCCAAAGCACGTGAACAAGGCCCGGAGCGTCGGCAGCACTTCGTTCTTCGTCCGCGTGACCTGGTTCCGCTCGGACAAGACGAGCGTGTGGAGCACCCGGTCCGTCAAGGGCTCGTAAAACTGAAGGTCTCCCGCGCAGGATGGTCCGTTGAGCACCAGCGACTTGGAGACGGGATCAACGATCAATTGACGGGTGGGCAAGGAGCTGGCCGCGGACGTCCCGGCCCGTGCCAGTCCCCGCACTTCCCACTCTTGCTCGCGCGTCACGGCATTGTACTGGAACACGACATTGGCAGCGAGCTGCACGACGTACACGGCGCCAGTGGGCCGGGCCGCTATGGTCTCGACGGGTGCCGGTAGACGGGGGAGGTAGGCGCGTCGACCGGATTCCAAGTGCCACGAGACCAAGACGCATTCTTCGCCGCCAGACACGAGGAACTGGCCATTGCTCGAGTACTGGAGGCAGTGAACGGCGTGTGCGTGCCAGTGCATTTGCGCCACGAGGGGCGTGCCCATGGTGTACGAATGGTGGCGAAAGATCTGGCCGAGCTGGTCGCCAATGGCGAATTCCGGTTGCGTGGGACTCACGGCCACGCACACGACGGGACGGACGTGGCGTTGCTTGTGCATGGTCACGACGCGATGGGTCAAGTCGTGGGGTCCGGGCCGGTCGTCGAGCCACAGCGTGACGAGGGTTTGCTTGGCCACGAGCACGACGTAGTCGCCCGGGCGGACGTGGTGGCCCCGTGGCGTCGTGTAGCTCTGCAGCGCGGCCGTCTGGAACGGATGCTTGGGGTTCTGGAACAAGACGCGCCCTCGCTTCTTCGTGTGGAGACTCCACTCCACCAGCTGCCACGTCGTGGCGTCGACTTGGAGGACGAGCAGCAAGTGCGACGGCCACGTGTGGCTGGACGCCATCCAGAGGATCGGGGCCGCGACGTCGAGCTCGAGGACGGGCGTGGGGGCCACAACGTCCCACACGAGCACTTTGCCATCGTCGTACGCCGCCAAGAGGTGCAGTGCATTGTGTGGGTGCAAGGCGAGGGCCCGCACGGCGCTCTTGGAGGCGACCCGGACGCAGTCGTGGAGCACGCGTCCGCTTGGCGCGTGGAGCACGCGCACGACGTGCGCTTGACGCTGGAAAAGGTACCGAGTGTCCGCAGAGTATAAGAGAGACGGGGCGTGCAAGCCGATGCGACTGGAAGTGGACGCGGCCGGAGGCGGCGACGTCAAGAGCTCGAGCTCTGGGGCCGGGGCCGGCATCGAGATGTAGTGGCTGGAGGACACGGCGGTAGGCAAAAGGATGGTGGAGTGGTGTGGTACACGCGGATTGTTTTCATATGGACAGGAAAGCGAATTGTTTTTTTATTTGTTTTAATTCTATTGTTATTTTGTACGCACGAGCGGCATTTAGTGTATGGCTTAAATTACTTTCAACCCTCTATAACTTCGTAGTAATTTACAAGACAACTATCTACCGGAGGATATTGGATATTCGATACATGCACGAACATCATCGAATCGTTCGGTCAAGTGACGCTTCGCGCATTCTGAACCCTTCCAACGGAAGCATTTGGGCCATCATGACGAATGTTGTCTTTGGTGTACGTACAACGGGTGTCTGAACCACGAAGTTTACGCTGAGGAATGTGTTCTCGCATCGTCGTACATTCGCCACTTGGCTTAGATTTAATCACCAGCAGGTTAGTAAGCGTCGTCCACTCACCTAGACATGCACCATTATTAGTCGTACTGACAATTGTAATGAACCCCTATGACGAACGCCTGTGACTAAAATGGCTCGAAAGTAAATTTGTACGACAAGAAGAAAAACGGTCGGCTTTGAAATTTACGGCCTCTGACCCTTTTTTTACAACACCACAGGTGCAAAATTAAACCATGCGCGACCTATTAATACAACCCTTTTAACATGTCGCACGTTTATCGAGATCCATTTTGAGGCTGTAATCCTCGGACGAGTACTGTTCCCGTTTGGTACTTTTTCGTACCACCTGGTACCGTGTTTACCAGTATAACGTCACTGCGATGGTACAGTATGACAACCAGTCCCCTTGATCGATAGTCGCAGCTCGAAACCTTCACCATGACGTCACCACCGCATGCGCACCCAGCCCGTTCTCTCGCAGTCGTACGGAGTCTCGCGATCGCCGCCGCGGCGCTTCGAGCCCAGGAGCCCAGGAGCGCAAGGACTTGCGTGGATCTCGACGACACAATAGACGCTGTGACGCATCCCAGGTCCCGATCCCTCGACTACCACTATCGCTACAGCTGGGAGCCGCATCCTCTACCTTCTACCCATTACGATAACGTGGCTAGAGCGAGTCAAGAGCGACCTTCCACTCTCATTGAGCGACATTGTGCTCACCGATTGTACGAGTACCACCGATCGGAAGATGACGAGAAGCGGTACAGTAGCGAGGTAGGTACGAGGCACCCGATCGTCACGGACCTCCCCATCATCGAGAGTGGTACACCTCGGTCGTCTCGTTGGAAAGGAAGGGACTACGACGCGGATCTTGTGGCATGGCACCCTCGTCCCCGATCCGACTCTTTCCAAGATCGGTCAACTCCTGTTTCGACGTTGAAACGGCCAATAACGGCAAACACGAGTCGAAAGGAAGAAGGCGCGGGTGGCAAGGAGATGGCACAGCGGACCAAAAAACGGGTACGCTACTTGCACGAAAGCGATCGGCACACTATCATCAAACGCATTGAAAATGGCGAGAAACAAGCAACCTTGGCCCGCGAATTCGGCGTGACGCGCGCTGCCATTTGCCACATTAATAAAAATCGCTCGGAGATCCTTTCGCGCGGCCATGCCCACGCAAACTCGACCGAGGAAGAAAGGTACAGCACCTCTTCTCCCGTGGCTAATGAAACGAGGTTTTTTCTAATGGTCCAAATAATGGGTCCCGTAGCAATGGTACAGAACCTTCCGTCACGCCATTGCGAGCCGATGCAATGGTACACCAAGTCCGTTCGACGTCCGTGTTGCTCTTGCTGACAATGTTGCGGGACCATCGATCGAGTGGCGCAACATTCCGTCGCGTAGCAGGCCGATTAATCATGTGAGTCGGTGGTGGCACGCGTGGCTGCTTCTTGCAAGCCCCTACCGAGGGCGTGTACCGTGTACCTAACGAGGGCGTGTACCATGTAGGATCCTCTTAGAAGAGACGCTGGCCGAGGTCACGACGGCAGGTGCACAAGCCAATCGTGGCTTGCCACTGCACTTCCCAATCTGTGGCGTCGCGCTGGGCGCCGACGGCTCGCCGTTTCTCTTTTTGTTTCATCAAATGGAGCCACGGGCTCCGCAAGGGTTGATCCACCTCTCGGCCGACCCGACGGCCCACGGGCCGCCAGTGTACCAACTGGATCACATGGACTTGCCAGCCAACATTACGCAGCACCAGGTGCTCCTCTTTTCGTCTTCCTGCAGCTCGGGCAATGCCGAGTGTACGGCGATTGAGGTACGATATTGCATTAGAATGAGGCTTTGTGTGTTGTTTTTTTTTTTTCAGATTCTAAGACTGGGGTAGGCTTTGTGTGGCGTCGGGTGCACGGAAGAGAGCATTACGCTGGTCGTCCTCCTCGTGGCGACGGACGGGATGGGCACCATTACCAATCGATTTCCACGTAAGAAGGATTGGTGTTTGTCAAGTGGCAAGCGCGTTCTTTGCGTGTCGTGCCCCATTCTGTTGCCATTATTAATGTTGATAGGGCTGTTTGTTGTGCGTAGAAGTGAAGATTATCACGGGTGGGATTGACAGGAGCGGGACTTTGCAGCCAGAGAGGATGGGCAATGGCTTTGGCGACTTTGTTTCTCGCTACAATAGTAGTTGATGAAGGAAGGCAGTGGGGAGTTTTAGAGGGGGTGAATATGGAGGAAGTAAGTTGGAAGATTAATACAGTGGACGGAATGGCAAGGTGGCATCGACCGGCGTACTGCTTGAATTGATAAAACACCTTTTACGGGCGCATGAAGAACATTATTGAAAGACAAATCTAGTGATTGGGACCAATGTTTGAAAATTTGGTACAAGGAGCTTTGAGACAATGGTGGCTTCTGGTGCACAACTCCAACATTCAGATTGGGTTTTTAAAAGATGAAAGAGAATTTCCATGACTAGATTACAGAGCTGAATATATACACATGAGTCATCCTAGTATCAGTGATTTCGTCGGTAATTTCTAGTCTGTTGCACACGACCAATGATCGCACTGCTGGCACGGCAGGAAGAGATGCTTGACAGGAGGCAGCGAGAGCAACCAAGAATAGAATTAGAGTTAGAAAGATTGACGTTGCCAGCGTACAGCGGGTGCATCGAAGAGTTCAAGCAGAAGTTCTGCGGGAAAGTGGATCAGTATTTGGCGGCAAAAGGTGTTGCAAGGAATCAGCTTCGAGGAGTAATACACAGCGTGGCGCTGCAGCGCAATCGTTTTCAGCACGACAGAGTCTTTTCGAAAGTACCGAGGAGTTTTATTGTATCACATCGCGATTTTGTTTCTGGCGGATATGCAACGACGCGTGCAAGAACATCTCAATGCATTACAGCAGCACAGTTGCCGTGATTTGACAAGTTACAATCGAGATAGAGGGAAAAAAGAGTTAATTGACTGCGAAACGTGTCGATTTATTTTGCATTAACAAGATGATCAATGACAGTGTTGCAAAATTGAAATTGCCGACGAACTTGTCGCGTCGATAAGTTTATGTGCTAAGTCTAGACAAGTTCAAGATACAACCTACGTCAAAAATCACATTACTTATCATCGATGAAGAGACTGGTGAAAAGACGTACATCGAGGGGAAACTTTCAGAGATTCGCAAGGTGCAACATAGGCGCGAATGGCCTGTCAAGTGAAAAAGTTATTTAGACCACGAGAGCACGTGAAAGCCAGGAAAAGAGATGCAGCATGTTTTGCATGGGGTGGACCTGGTGAAATCTTTCGAAGACGGCCAGCGCGAAGTCAAGTCCAGGTGGATGTCATAGTTCACCTGTCAAAATGCATGACTCGCAACAGTGACGTCATGGATAGGAGCATCTACAAACAAACTTGAGATGATTGCAAAGCAGTCAAAGAATTTTCTACTGCAAGATTTAAGTCTTGCCAATAGTCGTGCTATCTTAAGAAAAGTGCGAGTTTCGTGAATATGGTACGAAATGATTGTCTTCATCGTTCGAGCGAAACTTCTCAAACAAGTTGAAAATATTGTACTCATGAACGGTCTAAACTCTCGCTCTCATCTCATTATATTGCAGACCACAACAATGTGAGAAGCATTTCCAATTGCCCTTTAAAAGAAGTGTAGGCATAAAAAGCTCGCTCCTTCAGAATGTATAACACGAGCAGCGTCTTGTCTATGAAACAAGAGAAGTGATTTCCGTGGGACCGCTGACCCGAATTCAATCACGATGGACTTAAGCAGAGCCGAACAAGCCAACATGCGCTGCTTTGGCTGTAGTATAGTATGACTCATGATCTATTTCAGTTACTAAGGGGGCGACAAAGAGGATCTTTATCTTATTCACGGCCTTTAAAAGGTCGCTCGGAAAAGCGTGCTCTTAAAGCAAAGGAGACGCTGGTAACTGGTAGATACGCGCCACCGTACTGCGATAGACCGAAGTACTTATGATGAGTGTGTGGTTGATACATACCATCAAAGCTAGCTTTTAAAAACTTTACAGCTGATGGAGAAAAACTAGCGGTGGTAGACTGCTGGTTTTTGAGTATGAAACCTTATTATAGCGTCTTGTTGACTCTGGCGCCTCGCGCGGCAGGACGAATGTTTGCTTCCCGCGTGCGCAACATAGTACCACGGGTGTACATCCAACTACGGGTAGCAAAACCCACAAGCGGCTTGCTTAAATCTACGAGATACAGTGGATTGCTTAAAATCGCAAAAAGCCGATCAAGCGTGGGTGGCATAGCTTCGCTAGAAGTAAATTTATATTTGATACTTCTACAATCCTGGACATTTTACAATGTATTAAACAAGAGAATACAAAACAGCTTTGTTTCACAGCTGATGCGCTCCGATCGAGTCTTAAAGAACTGAAGAAGTGAATTCTTGGCCAAATTAAATGTCGAAAGTTTCTCAAATGTATAATGTATGAAATCGGAATTCCTCACAAGAATACAAATGCATTTTCTGTTGCTGTCGAAGATATCCTAAATCAGCCTTATAGGCGGCGTACGCTGTGCCTTGGCTCAGATATATTTATTTGAAAAATCACTTAGGTGTTCAGATTGACACTTCTTTAGAAACTGGTATCGAAAGAATAACGCTTTGCTTCGCATCATGTCGAGGTGCAAGCACCAAATTTATGGTTGGCAACTATTGAATCCGAACCAAAGTTGATTGTATTTTTCATGGCTGTTAGTTAGGCTATCAGCATGCTACTAAATGGCTAGCGACATATCAAACGTCAGCTGACGTTTAATTATCCGGTCGTACAATTGTTTCGGCCATTACGAGCTTGTCCCAGACACATTTTGACAACATATTTGATTTAGAGGAGATTAGTCAGCACCGCAAAGCCATTAACTCAACTATTGAGGCAAACTCTGAGGTCATAAGGATAATTAATTTCTATGACAACATTGGCTATCGACTCGTTGCGGCGGAGAAGTTCAAACTGCTCGGCTGCTTTGAAGTAGCCTTGAAATCTAACAGACTACGCTATCCTAGCTTTGTCTGCACTTTGCCAAGTAAATTGGAGGGTATAATTAGGCCTAACTTAAATTTTGCACAAGCTTAGTACTGCCTATGCAGGATCCACGAAGCCTTTGTCTAATCTATTTGTCAAATCCTTTTTAGAGCCTACTAGTACCGGCAAGCTGTTGGAAGCACATAAGCCTCAAAATTGACTTCGATTGCCGGAGGTTCATGGCATTACAAATAAAGTGGTATTCGTGTGCTGTCTGGGAAAGATGATATATTTATCACCTTCACCAGCCAGTACAACAAGAAAATAACGAAATCGACTGTTAATAAATATGATACGTAAATACCATGGCCTTCCGGGCGAGAGGGTTTCTTGGTGCATTTTTCTGGCAAACGCTGGTTTGGTTAATGGAAACCACGTAATAATGTCAGCAGCAAATCAATCACCTACAGATAGTCGGACAGGAAAGGTCAACCTGGTCAATCAGCAAGGACGAGCGCGGGACTAGCGGTACGAAGTGGTGATACGAGCACTCCAGAAATCAGATGGGCTTAGATTTTGGAGATATCAAACCACTGAAGACGCCTCACGTAAATAGTAAGGTGCGTCAACACGGCCAATTCTTCGCCAAGTCAGAACTCTTTCGCGTACAGATGCTGGTCACAGATCAGAGACTTATGAGGAAAAAGCATTTCCCTTCTTATTCCTTAACCCTCCGTGCTTTGTAGAATTAAAGGGGCTCAATGCTCTACTTCATGTACGCAAAAGGGCTTTTAGTCCGTGAATGCGTATACCGCGTTGTAAAGTGAGAAGTCAGCCATATAAAACTTCACCTCAACGCATATGCTGCGCGGTGTTGTCTAGTATGTAGGGAGGGTGGTCACGCGGCTACAAATGACTTCATCGTCACCATTGTATTATTCATAAGACCTAGAGGCTGTGTACGCATAACGCCGTGCGGTTTGGGCGGCTGGATACACCTGGGGCTCAGTTCAAAGAGAAACAAATCCCCGACGTAGCTCGAAGATTGCGCACCATAATATCCTTCTGGATCACATGACTAAAGCACTCCTTGGGACCTGAAGGGTCCACGGCCATTTTATAAAAGCTGCACGTCGAATGCTAGATCCAACATCGAGAGCAATCATAAGGCGTGCGATCCCGCTCGCAGAGGCTTCTTATTGCGCGAGGCCAATACTGGAGCGACCTGTTCCGGCATCCTTGATTGCCGACCTTTATGCTAAATGCGCTGCTAGGCGAAGACCGTTTGCATAGTGTAATCAACCATTATGGTGCTCTCATTAGCACATTTTATGGTGAAGGGCCTATCTAAAAGCACAAGCTCGTAAAAGTCGGTAAAGAAACTTCAGCGCGACGGATCGATGGTTGGGGCGTTCTGCTTTATGTGAAGCGTGGACTTTTGGTTGCGCGTTAAAGTATGTACGGAGTGACTCCATACTTGCGCTGGAACGTGGATTTTTGCTCAAAAGTCACGTTTCCAGCGCTTGAATTGAGCATTCATCGATGCCGAGCATCTCGAAGATGCACTTTTCCTGATCCACCAGAAAAAATACTGCGCTTTGAGGTCATATACGTAACATACTTCGCTTAATGTCTTAATGCTTGGTAATTAATTTCTCAAAGGGTTATTCAAGCTCAAACCAGGTTCTCTATCCGAACTGTGGTGGTGACAGTATGTGTAATCCGCTCTTTTCACAAAACCATGTGGTGGGGTGATATTGGCACCAGGTTAGCAACTTTCGAGGCATAGCCTCGCGCAATGAGATTATTTCCGACAGATTCGTTCTAAATCTACGACTTCTTCGCATCTCTACAGCAAGTGCTCGCCATATCTGTTTCCCAAAGGCGGAGATTGTGGACTTCCGTGAGCAGTCGAAAGAAAGGCATGCGTTTTTCAGCAGCCCTCTGGTATGCGAGCGTTTCAAAGCTAGCCGTCCATTGTACAGAAGCAGCATGTGCAAGCGCAACTTTTGTTGTTGACGCAACCTTACGCGTCAGGGCCGATTCTGGAGCAGTGGGAGCCGTGGAAGTCAAAAAAAAATTGTCAAAGTCCGATTAAATTATGTCAAAAGACAAGACTGATCGATAGCCCAATTAATGACCCTTTGGTCATTGGTATAAACAACTTCTTGCATATTTCAAAAAAGGGATAGCTTCCATTCTTCTGCTAGATGTAATTTTAATTCTGGTTGGTAGGGTGTAATGAGCCGTTCCATAAACTAAGGTTTTGTAGTAAGAGCCGGCTTTATGTTAATAGGAATCATATTTTGTTTTGTGGTAGGCAATCTACCGTTTTTTCTTGTAAGAGAAAACAAGATAAACATTGTAATTTGATAAAATAAATCGCCAAGAGATCGCGTATCTTCATACACGCTCCTTTTTGCAAGATGTTGTGCGATTTGTCAAGTTGTCGCCCGACTAAGATCCCATAGTGCATATCGGCTGCGCGTGACTTTGCCACAACAGAAAAAGCTCAAAAAATTACGTCCTTGCCAGTCTTTACCAAATACTCTGAAGGACATACTAGTAGGAATTACAGTAGTCATCTACGAAGAGCTCTCGTTTTTAATCAAAAAGAAATCAAGATATTTTCCGTCCTAAGACGAAGAAAAGAAGCAGAGTCGCTTTCGGATTTACGAGGCAGCTTCATTGTCGTTCTTATAACTTAACAACATAGTCTTTTAGGTGTGCAAAATTTTCTCTATGCCTCAATTCTTTTATTTCTATGACGCTTCAGCCTACGTCCGTTACGATTGCTCCTTTTCAGCTTCTACTACTTGTGATGGTGGTGACTGCGAAGTGCCCTCTCCTCACACCTTTTCATTTATGAAGTCACTACAACTACCAATTTTAATTTTATCGTGTCAGTTAGCTTGTCTATCTTCTTGGTCGGTATTTAGGTATTCGAAAAAAAAAACACTGTTCTATTCAAGGCTCAGATCTTGTGTTGGGCTGCTTCCACATCCAAATGACTTGCTCTTCCACCTGACATAGTGCTTCTGTGACTTGCACACTACATCACGGTCACCCCTTCAAGAGCTAGCTGATAGCTCTCGAGTTCTTTTCAAAATCTTCATTTAAATTTTTACTTTAGCTTGTATTCGAGACACCGGTAAAATATATCGTTGGTTACAATTTACGCCTTGAATTGGACTGGCATCCTAAACGTGGGACCTTTTTTTAGGTTCAGAGCGTAGGTATTCGAGGGATCGGACAGCCCATATACTGTAATCTTACGAGTAGGTCCACGATGCAGCAAGCGCGATGGCTCACTAGCGTATAGTCCAATACCAGGTAAAACATCTGATGACAAAATGGAGGATGCCGTCGCATTGTATACTAAAGTCTTAGAATAGTTTAATAAGGGAACTGTTATCCTGCCGGTACCCCTTGATATTAGCCAATGAGATTAAACTAAATCCATCAATGGGAGCAGTTTATCTCTGTTAATGAACACAGTGTTTTTCAGCCAATAAAGAGAACGCAGTACCCATCCGATACCCCTTTTTCGTAAAGTGCCGGTACTTCTTGTTTCTTAAGAAATAACTCCTACTCACCTCTTTTCAAAATCACTCTATTCAACATTGATCTTCTCAATATCACTCTTCCCGCACTCTTCTTCTCGCAATGAACACTATGCAACACCCTAGATAGCTCTCGTACAGCACTCTGGAAGAGGCAAAGTCGGCGGCTCTCATGCACGCGCGCGCCCAAGGTCATGAGCTTTGTGATTGCTGTTTTTATCTGGCTCATGCCGTCCTGATCGTTCGATTAGGTCAGCACGAAAAAGTTACACTAAATATCTACTTGACACACCCGTAAGGACTGTAATGAAGTTGGCCACTGAGACCTCGGAGCCGCGATAATCGACCTCGGCGTTTTTTCCATAGCTGCGTTAGACACTAAATCGAATCAGCAGGTGCATTCAAAGCAAACGTGATGCAGGATAAACACCAACAGATTAACATTTTGGCTTCGACTGTTAAATACTTGTCCCAATTGCGAGGATTGCACGGCATTTGGTCCGCCAGCATCAAGATAATCTACAACAGCAGCGTCGCATTGTCAATAAGCAAGGTATGACAAACTGTCTTTAACATTGTCTTACCTGGCTGTCTGGGATCCCAAGGCGCTTGACTGAGTGGTAGTGTGATAACGCATTCGCAATGAGTCTGTAATTACTCCAAAAGCGAGACGTGTCGACCTACAGCAAATGACGCACATTATCATACAAGGCATGGAGCCATACTACAGATGCCTTGCTCACAATCACCGCCCAATTTTTCACGATGGTATGCTTCTCCGCAAGCGCAGCTCACAATCAGCAGTAGCAACACCCAGAAAGACGACGTAGAGGAAGGCGCATTTCGATAACTTGTTCAGTGCTGATTTCATTGACAGAAAAATATTGCTCTCATTGACGGAATTGCTCCTTTTTTTTGGCTCAAAACGGGGAACGGCAGTTCACGAAAGAGGGGTACCGGATGATCTTTCTATTGGTGTAAAAACACTGTGTTCATTTACAGAGACAAACTGCTTCCATTGATGGATTTAATTTAATCTCATTGGCTAAAATCAAAGGGTACCGGCAGTTTACCAAAAGAGTACCGACACTTTAACGGTTCCCTTTAATAATTGTCGACTCTATGAACAAACTCGGTATGGCCAATCATGCGGTAATGGTAAAATCAATCACGCTAACCGCCCAACACCTCTAAGGAATTAGTGTTCCTTAAAGAAATATCGGGAATTGATTCACGAAAAGCAGTGTCTAATCTTTTCACACGGCTGCTGCTAGAACTCAGACCTCGCTAGCAAATTGTGCCAGTTCACCATCGAGTTATTCTCTGCATTTTTTTTTCCTTTTGAGAAGTAACGTTGTTGCGCATGAACACGTGCTCAGAGCACTAAGCACACGTTCATGCGCAGTACGCATTAGCACACGCTGTCAATTTCCTGTAGTGTTCAAGTCGAAAGCGCTACTAATGTGTTCGTAAAATCAACATAAGTGGGGACCACCAGTTTACGAATCATCTATACGGTCTCCAGTGTCTCTATAATCACGTGATTATGGCCGCGTTGTCGGGAGGAGCTCCTCGAGCACTCGATCGCCCTCAACGTTGAGCGTGAGCGTATCAGAATAACAAAAAGTTGATACTTTTTGACGAGGTCATGGAATGCTTTCCCTGCAATTACTTTTCAATCAAGTCAGTCAGCAAATCCCCTCAAGTCAGTCAGCAAATCCCCTCAAGTCAGTCAGCAAATCCCCTCTTGTTCATTAAACCTTTGACAACGACGAAGCCAACGCTATGAAGTTTGCTGCGTCTTCCTGTAACCTTCTCAACGCTCTCGTGCTCATGCTCGCCTGTCCTGTCACCGTCACTGCTCAATGCACCGATCTTCACATTGTCTTTGCTCGCGGTACGGGAGAGAAGGCTGGTTTCGGTATATGTGGCACTCCCTTCGTCAGCGAGCTGACGTCCAAACTCGCTAATCTGAGCGTCTCGTCGTACGCAGTCAACTACGCGGCTTCAGTGTCCCAATTGAGTGCCGGCCCAGGCGCTACAGATATGACCAACCACGTCAAGGCCGTGGCACAACAGTGTCCAAACACTGTCTTCGTCCTCGGTGGTTACTCGCAAGGCGCTAGTGTCACTAATATCGCCATTGGCATCAAGATTCCGCTTGCTCATGGTGCAGTTATTCCAGAGACACTCGCTCCTCGTATCAAGGCGGTCGTGACGTTTGGCAATCCGTTAAAGCTCACGGGTCGAACGATTAAATCGTCGAGTCAACTTTACGGCCCAAAAGCGATCGAGTTTTGCAACAAGGGCGACCCGATATGTGGCAATGGCTTCAATATAAAGGCACACTTAGCCTACCCAAAGGATGGCAGCGTGGCTCGTGCGGCTTCAGAAGCTGCGGGGCTAGTGCAGGGTGGTAGGTCGACTTAGCGTAAATGATGCGATTAAGATGGTGTTCCCTTGTGCTCAATTTTAGCTGACTATTACAGTTACGGTAACTCTTTGACCCATCACGTGTTATAATAGAGCCTAAATGCAGGCATTCTTTCTGTATCGAATCAGAAAAAAATAGGGTCGAGTTGACATTACTGTATCGTCCCACGTCCGCCTTATGGCAATCCATAATTCACTAAAAGGAGTAGCTATATTACCATAACATGCACGCGATTATGCCTCTGCCAAAGGAGCAAAGCCATCAATGCCGTTCACGTACTACAGAACCGCAACGACGGCGTTCCCGAGGCCCACGACTGTAGTGCAGACGCCCACAATCCAGCACATGGCACGGTGTGGCTGCATGCTGTGCGCGTACACGTACGTATGCAGACAGCGCGCGAGCGTGTAGATAATCATGGCGCCGGTTTGCACGACCGCGTTGCTTCCGACAAAGACACCGCCGCCAAAGATCAAGAGCGCAAACGGAATCGACTCAAGGTCGTTGTTCACGATGCGCGTCCAGCGGTGCTCCATCGTACGCGCCTTTAAAACCTTTTCGTCGTCCGTCGTGTCCAGCCCATACGTCTGTGGACGACCTTTCCCAATGGTCTTGTTGAGATTAAGCATCGCGTCTTCAGGCGGGCGGCCACCCGAACGAAACTTCTTGTCGCCCTGGACGAGCGTAGCCATCAGAAACTTGAGGTACAGCACGGACGTACACGCAATGTAGACCTTGGCATTCCAGTCGACCATGCTAGGGATCTTTTTGCTTTTTGAGGTAGGACGAGATTTTATTAGACGCAACGGCAAATCGGCGCGAAAGGCTATTGAAATGGTTTTTTAATTAGAGAAAGAGCAGCACGAAGTCAACTGTAACCATGGCTTATGTTATCGTCGTCTAATTAGATATCAGATTTGAGTATAAATAATTCAAAGAAACTATTGAGTAAAAAGTAAAAACCGAAGTGAATCTATTTATCTAGACCAATGAACGGCTACCATATGTAATTCCTGACTGTAACGTGCGTGTAAATACTGTGACGCCAACCGCCTGTTCAACATGCATTCAGCAGTGTAATTTTAACACTCCCACTCACCGCTAATGCTGTGTGTCCTTCGTTGCTGACTTGGTCTTGATTCCGGTGGCTTCGCGCAGATACTTCAGCATCTTGGTCCCAACTGCCTTCGTCAGCATATCTGCAAGCTAACTCTTCCTGTTGATGTATTCGATCTTCAACAGTCCTTCTTGCACGTTCTCACGAATTAAGTGGTGTTTGATGTCCACATGCTTCACCCTAGCATGGTATCCCGCGTTATTGGCCAACACGATAGCACCTTGGTTGTCTTCTCAAACCTGTGTGCCTTGAACTTGCTCGTGACCCATGTCCTTTAGCATTGCCCGCGTCCAAAGAACTTCTTGTGTGTATAAACTGAGAGCCATACACTCAATTTCCGCTGAGCTTAGCGCAACTGTCCGTTGGTACTTCGACTTTAATACCTTTGGTGCGCTTGCAATCATGACCATAATTCCCGAGACCGAGCGTCTATCATCTGTGTTGCTGCCCCAATCTGCATCCGAGTATGCTTTGACCGCAACGCTTCTACTTCCTCGGTAGACGATACCGATTTGACGCGTGGTCTTCAGATACCGTACTATTCGAATTGCTGCGCTCCAATGTTGTAGTCCTGGGTTCCCTAGAAAACGTGATAGCTGTGTCACCATGTAAGCAATATCAGGCCGAGTGCATGTCGTTATGTACAGCAAGCATATAATCAAAGAGCGATAAGGCTTTGATCGCATTGTCGACCGTCCCTCTTCCGTTGTGAGTGACTGCTTTGACAACAGCTTCAATTCTGATACGCAAGGGTTTTTAACACTATTGGCATCTTGTTGACCGAATCGCTTGACCACGTCATCGATGTAGCGAGTCTGTTTGATCATCAATATTCCAGCTGACCTGTCGTGATCAAGTTCCATACCCAAAATAAATTCCGCCTGACCAAGCTCCTTCATCTTTAAAGCATTCTTCAGAACTCCCTTTACTTGATTTAATTCTTTGCTGCTTCTTGCTGCGATAATCATGTCATCCACATATAGTCCAACGTAAACAAAACCTTCTTCAGTTCTCTTGACGTAAACACATTAATCTGCTCCGCAACTCTTAAAGCCATTCCTGACGAAGACACGATGTATTGTTTTGTTCCAGGCACTCGCAGCTTGCTTAAGTCCGTAAATAGCCTTGTTTAATTGACATATGTATCCTTGAGCATTGTCGACACCAAGCGGAACTTCCATATAAATGTTGTCCGTCAACACGCTATTGAGAAAAGCCGTGTCGACGTCCAGCTGTTCCATTTGATAATCGCATTCAGCACATACCGCGAAAATTATTCGATTCAAATTCATGTTGGCAACCGGGGAATATGTCTCGAAAACGTCAGCGTTATACTTCTGCTTGAAACTTTCGCGACCAGTCGTGCCTTGTATCTCACGATAGCGCCATTATGATTACGCTTCTTGGCAAATACCCATCGTGATCCAATTGTGCGTCCAATCTTCCCTCGTGGCTGCAATGTCCACTTTTTATTCTCTTCGTGAGAGCAAAGCTCAGCATCCATTGCTTCACGCCATTTGCCTGCCATTGCTTGAGTATAAGTAGTCGGTGAGTCTGTATCATCGTCAATATTCACGGCGTAGGCAAGAAAGGCTTCCACAATTAGTCCATCTTTGTCAATCCTAGCACCCTTTGGAGTCGGTGGGCCCTCACTGCCTTCTGTTGACTCTCCACCATCGAAACCGTTTCTTAGCATTAGCACTGGCTCACGTCTTATTCGTGTTCGCTCCACTTCAGGCCGAAACACCAAAGTATCGTCTTGTTGCACTTGAGACGGTTGATGATACTCCGTTAGCTCAAGTCCGTTTCGTACAGGGCTCTCAGAAGGCATTAGCCGCTGTACAACGGCGCTTGGCGTACAATCCACATCGTCCATATCGACATCCTCGACTGTCTCTTCGACAGCTCCGATGGGATCGTCCGGAACTGACTGTCGATCCGCTTGATGCTAAACATTGACTTCATCACCATCCTTCATTACTTGAACAATTGGTTCCGGCCTAAGCTCTTGCGTGTCGTAGATGTCGCCCACCTCACGCTCATCCAACTTTACAGAGCGGGTCCCTTAAACTATGGCATTCTCCAAGTCAAACACAGGATAGCCCTCGACATTCTCTGCATAGCCAAGAAACATACACTTGAAGCTCTTGGGTTTCAGTTTGGTCTGTTTCACATCGTCAATATGAGCGTAGCCTTGCGAACCAAATACGCGCAGGTGATCCGTTCGAGGCTTCATCTTGAAAGCTAGCTCGTACGGCGTGATATCAGGATGGACCGTATTGCTAGAGCGATTAATTAAATAAACCGCTGTATTTACCGCTTCCGCCCACCATTCCGTCGAAACGCTCTTGTAGTGTAACACGCTACGGGCTTTCTCCATAATAGTCCTGTTCATACGCTCCGCCACTCCGTTCTGCTGCGGGCTGTATGGGACGGAGGGCTGGTGTACAATGCCGTTCTCTTGACATATTCCAGCCATTTTCTTGTTAACGAACTCGGTTCCGTTGTCGGATCGCAAACACCATAGTCGTGCACCCCACCGGTTTTCGTATACCTTCAGAAACTTCTTGAACTTGCCAGCCACTTCACTCATGCTCTTGATCAGAAAAAGTGCAACATATCGTGAGAAATCTTCCACAAACGCAAGAACGTCCTTGGTACCACCGTTCGAGGCAGCCCATAACATCTGTGTGAACACGCTCCAACACACGTGTCGTCTTTGTCATCAAACGAGACGGGAACACCGTGACCGTCTGCTTGCTTTTCAAACACCTGGCACATAATACTTCCACACTTTGCTTGGAAACTGGGATACCATCAGTTAATTGCCGTGTCCTGATCAGCGCATCCTTGCTGGGGTGCCCCATGCGGGCATGCCAAAGCTCCCACTGATTATCAGCCCCGGAATATTTAGCGAGACATGCTTTTTCTTGCTCACAGTCAAGAAAATACGACTTTCCAACTTTTGTGCCCGACGCAATTGCTTGCTTCTTGTTCCAAACGACACATGACGAACGCGAAAATTCCACATCCATACCACGCTCTGCCAGCTTGCCAACCGACAGCAACCTTCTGTCGAGTCCGGGAATGTGCAGAATTGCAATCATGCGAATGCCCATTCCGTTCAAACCAGTCAATTCCACCGCGCCGGCTCCTTTGACAAGCAACTTCTTCCCGTCTGCAATCGTAACTTCGATGCTAGCGTTTAGGCTCTTGTAATCAAACAAAACCCTTCCTGTGTGAGGTCATAACGGAATTTGCTCCACTGTCAATCAGCCATCCTGATGACTTCCCTTCACCAACAGCAAACACCGTGTCGTCACTGTTGAATCTTTTACCGGCCGAACAGTTCCGCTTCATGTGTCCAAACTGGTTACCAGTTGAAGGACGTGCCCTTGAATTCGCCGTTATTGCGTGGAGGACCATTCTTTCGTCCATTGTCCCGTCCACCTTTGAATCTTCTAGCATTTCCATTCACGCGAAACGCTTTCTCTGTAGCTTCTTTTCTCTGCAGCTTCTCTAACTCTTTGAGCAGCTTCTCCTTGACTTCTATCAACGAAATATCCCTTGCATTTTCCACAATCGACGAAATCAAGTCGTACTCCGAAGGTAGACTGCTGAGAGGTACCACCAGCTGGCGTGACTCATCAATTTGCTCTTCCGTAGTCTGTAGTCCCACTACCAGCTCGTCAAAATAGTCCAGATACTCTGCCATGCTTGTTTCACTTTCCAGCTTAAACTCATCCTGTCGACGGGTCACCACAACACGATTGTGAAGAGTCGAGCGATTGTAGAAATCGCGGAGGGTTCACCACGCCTCCATAGCACGCGTAGCCGACCGAATTTTGGTCTGGAGCTGGATCTCAATGCCTTGAGCAATGATGCCTAGCGACTTGGCATCATTAACAAGCCACGCCTCCGTGACGTCCTTCTCTTCCTTGACGGCCATGATGTGTCCCAGGAGACCCTTCCGCGCTAGGGTCATCCTCATGTTGAACTCCCAGTAGTAATAGAAACCACTTCCGGGGAGGACTTCGGTGCGCTTAAAGGCCATCGTGGGCGAGGGCGTTGCTGATAGGGAAGGCTTGCTGCGGCTGTTTACCTGTTGTGAGGAAAGTAATAACCGACGTAGAGATATTTGTTGAGACCAATAAACGGCTACCATATGTAATTACTAACTGTGACGTACTTGTAAATACTGTGACGCCATCCGCTTGTTCAATACGCATTCAGCTGAGTAATTTTAACAAACCTTTCCAGCGTAATGTAATGTAATGTATTACGTTGTCGCGTTGCCGAGTTATGCACGTGCTAGGCTCAGTCTGGCTAGTCCACGGCATAGAGTGGTGTCCGCATACGTCGGGTTTCGTTCGGCGGGCAGTACAGCCAGCACCGAGATCGTGAGGGTCTTCCATTATTTCGTTTAGCTCTGACTTGGTAAGAGCTCAGATGGCACCCGGTGCTGGAGACCGTCGCGTCGAGGGTGAGACTCGTTAGAGACTTGCAGATGCCCGAGAGCACCTGCCCGAAGCGCGCGAGCATTTAGCCCCCGCGCTTAGAAGGAGGGCGTCACCTTGACCTTTTCCAAGACATTCCAGCGTATTAATCTTTATTAATCAATATTGATTAGCTCGCACTTAAGTGAACGAGCTGCAAGACATTTGATAGAATAAAACTCCTTCACTACAAGATACGCTTCGACCAACAGCAAGCAGGAAAGAGTCTACTTATGTCAAAAACTCGCCCAGAGGCTTTCAGTGAATAGTCAAATTATTTATATCGACGTTGTTGCGACTTGGCTACGAAAATGTGAGCATTGCATTCTAGTGCCAAAATACGAATTTGAAATAGTCGCATTGTATTAGCATAGCTTAAACTATGGCTGTAGCATATCTCCGGCGCTCAGCAAAGCCTCGAAAATACTCGTCAATGCAGCACTTGAGCTGGAAGGTATTATAATCCTACCGACACATTATTCGGGAAAGGCGAAATTTACGTCACCGCAGCTTTCCACGTCTGATTGAGGCTACCCGTAAGTCTTTTTGTCATCGCTCCGCATAAGTCTTTGAACAGACTCAACACCATCCGATTTTACTCAGCATAGCACTCTAACTTTTCGACCAGTAGCAAATAAAGGAGAGTGCTTTCTCGGCTCATACTTCAACAATTAAATACAGCTCCACCGCACCAGTAATTGAAATATTTTCATTATTTTGCGTAAGAGCTTTACCAGCAAAAATGTCGGTGACGACGGTTTCGTCACATGATCTCCCTTCAAAAGATGCCTACTTCAAAAAATTAAGGCTCATTTTTGGATTTCCAGTAGAGGTCGATGAGTCCGAAAATCTGCTTTAGACACTCCACGGTCTCCCAAGTGGCTTTCTTCTTGGTTTCAGCGAACCTCCAAAATTTATACTGTAAGTTTTACGATGTACATTTACGGCTTCAACGAAGTGTCCCTCCGAGCCAATAACCAACATGATCTAATTCATATTTTGCCGACGCTTATGGTCCTTGCGATACGGCTTCAACATTGAAGTGTGAAGCACTGGGTGCAACTTAAATGCCTTCGATAATTTTTACTCATAGGAATCGCGCGAAAATCGTTTTCTAGATCCGCTTCGAACAGTGACATTTCAATTGTGAAGTGTACGCGTCGATTATAGGCTATATCTGCTAAATGCAAAGAGTTTCACAATCCTTTTGTGCTGATTTGACGACACTTTGGCGGTGATCTCTCATAGAGCAATTAATTTTTTATCGTTCGTCCATCCGTTTGTGGCCTAAAAGCAAACGTCAAATTGTGTCCACAGCAGCCACAATTGCTTGCCAAACTTCGATGTAAACTTGGTGTCCAGGTCGGACACAATTGTCTTTGGTATGCCATGGTTCT
Organism: Plasmopara viticola; assembly: GCA_001695595.3. Lineage (NCBI taxonomy): Eukaryota > Oomycota > Peronosporomycetes > Peronosporales > Peronosporaceae > Plasmopara > Plasmopara viticola. Next base: position 57,732 of record MBPM02000129.1, on the reverse strand, counting down.
TCATATTTGTTCAAAGACATTTGCAATTTCTGCAGTATCGTCCGCTGTCTTCGTAGCGATGAACATGGCTCTTTTTGTCAGGAGATCAACAATCACCATGACGGCACTGAAATATCTTTTTTTTCCGGTAAAGACACGATGTAGACAAAAAAATGTCGATCCATCTGCCTCTTGGAATTTCCAAGGACTGAGGTAATTCTGGCGGTTTGGTCCTCCTAGCCTCGTTTTGCGGACACATTTCGCATGTGTTGACATAGCGCTGAATGTACTCCGATATTTTTGACCAGTAGTTTTTTTACGCACCGCCAGATACGTCTTGCTGATACAGAATTATAGCTCTCAAGGATGACGCAAATTTCTAGATCTTCGTCGTCTGGAATACACAGGCGTGGCGTATCATCTTTGCCAATTTGGTACATAAAAAATCAATCCTGCAATGGATACTATGCTGATTTCCATGATGTACTGTAGGTCTCTATTCCACGCATACGTCATCTTTGCACATTGAGCAGCTATAACCTTGTATGTCCTGGTTGTCGCCACGATCTCGAGGTTGCAAGCCGCTTTCAGAAGTGCTTGCAAGCTGGCTTGGGCAGGTTTACTTTCAAATTCCGGATTGCGTGACAGTGCATCAGCCACAGTTTCACCCGGAATCCACTTGAACAAAGGCTGAAATTCAGCAAGCTCAATGAAGCATCGAATTACTCTGCGATTTGTAGTCATCTGCGTCAGGATCAACTCGATACTTTTGTGATCCGTTTCGATTGTGAATGGTCGATCGAGAAGATACACACGTCATACTTTCAGCGCATGCACAATTGCGAGCAGCTCTTGCTTACGAACAGGGTAATTTGACTCGGCTGTCTTCATCTCCCGACCATTAAAAGCATTTGGATGCTCTTACTCTCCTTCCTTTCGGGACAAGATTCCTCTATCGCAAAAGTCGAGGCATCCATTCGTATACCAAAAAGTTTGAAAAGTTTGGTCGACTCAAAACGGGAGAAAGGGTCAAGCGACGCTTGGATTCTATGAAGTAGCGTAGCTGATCGTCCAAAAGCTCAATCGCTTCTCGACGACGTTTTTCTCAATACTGTCGTGGAGTGGTCCTTTAAATTGTGAAAATCCCTTCCGAAACCTTAAGACATAGACTGTAGTGCCTGAAAAGCACTCCATTTCCTTTTTTGTCTTGGAAACAGGCTATTCTGCAATGATTTTAAATTTTTCGTATCCATTCGGACGCCCTTTCGTCCGACAAAGTTTTCTAGGCATGGGATCTCATTCACGCAGAACAGGCACTTTGACAGCTCGATATAAAGTTGCTGTTTTTCACACCATTTGAGTACACGGTCTAAATCCATCAAGTGGTCTGCGACATCTTTTCTTCGTGTGAACACGTAGGTGTTAGATTCTCATCCCATCCCTTAGAACTCAAAAGACTATCTGCAAAAGTCAGTCAAACGTACCCGAGTTTCCGCTCAATCCCAATGGATAACTAGATATTCAAATATACCATTTGGGGTAAAGAAAAACGGTAAATGGGATATTCAATTCACGCAACTGAACCTGATCGTTACCTCAAAGTAGGTCCATGCATGTTCCCCAATGACTTCATAGCGTCAAAGATGCCTTCCTAACCCGGCATTGGTATCACTGGAAAGATCGTCGCTAGATTTGTCTGACGATAATTGTGTTTAATTTGCCAACCTACATGCTTCTTGACACAAAACGTTGGTGCCGAAAAGGAAGACGAACTTGGTCGAATATTACCTCTTGAACCATTTCTTTGGTCCATCCTTGGGCTGTCCTGCGCTGTTCAGGGCTCCGGTGCCATTATTTGACGGATATCGGTTTGGCACTAGGCTTAAGCAAAATTTCGTGCTCAATTTCTTTCCGTACTGGAGGTGTCTCGCTTGGAAGCTCTGTTTGAAAGACTGTGTTCGCATACTCGCGTAGCGTTTTATAAGCCGGATTCTCTCCAAGCGATTCCCATCCATGCTTTCTGAAGCGCTCAGCTTTTTTCAAAATCATGGGGTTGACGAAAAAGACAGCTTTAAGGTCTTTGTAGAGGCGCAACATTCTCAAAAACTGGTGAGAAGAGATTCGCTGCGTCATTTCTTGACGGCCATGGTGGCATTGTTGCCGATAGTAATCGAAAATCTCGCGGCTCTGATTGATTTATAGACTTCCTTGTTCAAGAGTCCATCAGACGGACGTTGATTATGCGGTTTTGGTTGATTTGTCGATTGGTTTTTGTGTTGATGCGAGGAGACATTTCCTGTAGCCCAGTTGATAATTAAATGTTGCTCACGAAGCCACATCATGCCAATGACAACATCCTCCTTATCAGGACTTGAAACGTTCCCGATATAATAGGATAACCAGGTACCTGCAAGTTTATGTGCACCGTTCGTCGTTGGCGGTGAACAACCAGGTCGTAATTAAAGTTGACTTGCATCATCTCACCCTCGATTACATCGAGCTCAACTCGCTTCACCAAGTCTTTGGATATGCCGTTGAGACTACATCCATTGTCGATGAAGACGGTGACAGGTCTCTCTTAATCAACGTCTTCAAAAGCTCGAGCTTTAGCTTCGAGCACAGCATATAGTGCACCTCTAATATGACGATTTGCTTTGTTTCGTTTAGGAGCGGTACATTGCGGCGATATGCGGCTGACAACGCCACAATTGGTATAGGTCACCGATTTAGTCCAGTTGTCGTTCTTGTCCTCCCTCTTTTCAAAACGCTTTTGTTTTTGAGGTCGTGACGCGTTCGCAAGATAGCCTGATATTGTAGGCACCGTTTTGAATGACTTAGTCGATATACAATTTGGCCTGCCCGACTAATGGGCAGACTCGAAGTTGGAGGCAACTTCAATGGCCTCCTGGAGAGTACTTGGACTCTCTTCTTTAACGTTCTTTGCGGTTTCATCCCCTTTTACATTCCGAAAAGAGAACCGCTTTTCTAACCTACTGTTTTCCAGTTCAGTTCGGGACACCAAGCCCTGAAATTTAGAGACATATTCATAGATATTAACCTTTTGTTTTAGGTGAAACATCCGCTCTCGAAAATCATACTCAAAATCGTTAGGTCTGAAGCGTGTGCACAATTGAGTTCTAATCAGTGCCCACGTCTTGTGCACATTCACACGCTCGCAGTCGACGATAAAGACACGGTACCAAGTTTGCCTTAATTACTTGAGATAAGCGTTACAAAGTCGGACGACTCTGGTTCATCAAGTGTTCCATTGCAAAGATCCATAATTGAATATCTATACAAAAAAACCTTCATAAACAGACGGATCTTTTTTGTTCTACTCGCCTCTTGATGCGACGAGAAACTCGAAGCGCTCATTAGCCTGTTGCATTTGGGCTTGCATTGTCGTGATGTAAGACAACCCTTTCTTATGATGTGCTTCCCACTTTGTGGCTTGTACGAATAATCACATGATGACTTGATTTCACCATGTGACCACGAGCACCCTTGCCTTGAATTCCTACACTGGACGCGACATGTGCTTCTATGCAACACAGTCGCGGAGAAAGCTGATTGAAGTCGGCCGTCGGACGAGGCTGAGGAGCGGGCGAGGCGAAGTCGTAGAAGAGGAGGAGCATTTGTTGCTTAAAGAAAACTAAAAAGTAATATAAGATGAAGAGCTCTCACGGCATTTTTTTGCTACAGCCTTACTGGTGGCTCTCAGCCAACCACTGCTACCATCCTAGAAGCTGTCATTCTTTTTATTCCATCTGGCTTTTTACACATCCTAGATTTCTTTTGTATAATTAGGTCCCTTGGTTCTCAATGGTTATGGCTCTCTTCTGGTCAGAATCTGTATGCTCGCCTATACCTGTGTATAGTACTAATGCATACGTATTTTAGGGAATATTTTTATTATTTTATTTGCGTGAAGCCGTTACCAGCAAAACTGCCAGTGACGACATTTACGTCACTTGTACACGAAGAAGAACAATCTTGCCAGTGTCCTCGAGAAATCAGCCACATGTGATCGGCTCACGCTCTTCTTTATGTTTTTTATACCTTTAAGAAATGGATTAACGATCCAAGCATGAAAACATTTATGATATGCTTGCACAACTGCTTAATTACAAGCACTTTCGCAAAAAAATACAAATCATAATCTAAAAGAGCGCTATGGGACTTAAACAGAAGGATAAATCTTTGAGAAATTAAAGTGCTTTCTCAACCGTCCGAATCGCTGTCTTAACCATCCGATATAGTCTCTTAATTCTTGTCCATCACCTTAACAATTAATTGGCTGCTTGAGCACTCTTTGCAATCGACAACAAAAGTACACGTCGAATATCGACGGGACACTAAGCGGCATCGTAAAATTGGGCAACTGCTCTTTGGTCTCGTTTTTTTTAAAATTAAAAATCTTAATTGCACGAGCCTTAAGTAGTCGTACCTTTAAAAGTGTCCAGTTTTCTTACGATACATGAAGTGCTAAATAGTGGCAATATTGGCTCTTACACGGGGTTGCTAGCTGTTTGCTTTTCGCATGCAACCCGCCGCAATTCTGCTCAGCCTTTTTTTTAACGATCGTTAGACTTCCTCTACTTTTTGAAAATTAAGAACCACAAACGAATAAGACTGAGGATCAGCAATAGATGAGTTCGATAGCTGCTGCACTATTAGCGCAGCGATGCGATTTGCTTGCCAAGTCTCTCCGGCATTTTCAAGTGTATGTACTTTATTATGAAGCTCGTATGGCGTGTTTGTCGCGGTGACTGGTGATACTTGCCTGTCTTAAAACACTTGTGCAGTATTACCACAGCGTCTGAAGCTATATCTTTTGTGCCTTTATGTACTTCAACGGTCGATCTACACAATCGTGCATGGCAAAATATTCCGGCCCTTTTGCCAACAAGTTCAACTCCTACAGGTCGCTCAAGCTTCGCGACATTAATTTAGCACGGATATTACCATCACATTCAACTACATTGTGGTAATGAGAGCCGGGAAAGAAGAACTTCTCTTTTTTACGGCTTTCTTCTGGAACTACTCAATCTCTGAATACACCTATTTATGTTTCCGGCGAGTCTGTTTTTCGTCCAATAGCTGCTCACTTGGTTGGGTGCAGTGTTTGTAAAAAAGCTTATCTATGACTCAATTTAAACGACTAGGTTTGCAGGTACGAGCACCAGGCTCACCGGCTGGTCTCAAGTTACGCTAAAATAAGCACCCATTCACTCGCTATCCCAAGCACTGCACATTTCGTGCTCGAGAGCGGGTTGTGTATACATTGAGCATTCAACAAACTCCGCGATCTATTTTCGTACAAGTGTAAATCAAGAAAAGCTTGATGGGGTTGAAGAGTACGAGGTGGAGTCAAAATCTAGAAAAGCTAACGAACTACAGTTTTTGTTGACAAGTCAGTGGGGACGATCGAGAGGTCACGTCAGATAATATGGATGTCGATGGCATTAGGACGCTGACCTTACAGCTCATAATTTGTCTGAGAACGATGATCGGACTTTTACCAAAAACACAAGGCGTTACCTCCTACACTCGTTCTCCTTACAAATTTAGCAAAGTCGATGTGCGAACAAAAAGCTGGATTTGGAAAAGCTCGTTGGAATAACGACTCATCGTTAAATTGACTTCTCGCGACCTCTATCTCGCAAAACCATGCTTTCCAGATCACCTCTTTTGCTAAAATCATTTTGGCCATCCAATGGGGTTTTTGTATACTACACTAGTCTGATTTTACCCGAAAGCGCTGATCAGTATGATCGGAAGCACTCAAAACCTCACAACAGTTTTGTCGAAATGAGACCTTGTATTGCTGTAAATACACGAAGTGAGGAGATCCCTTACACGTCCAAACAAACTGGGTTTAGCCTTGATGACGGCGTCGCACAAGCAGCTCTCTACGTAATAGTGGCGCCGCCACTTTTATTCTGTAAAGGGAGGTACCAGAGATAACTTAGTATCATGCAGGCATTAAGAACTTTTTAAAGCGTCGCATCGCTAGCTATCAATGTTTAGCGGACCCAGCCTGGTAGTCTGTGAGCCATAACGCCGAGGATCTCAAACGTCTGTACCAGAACATGCACTAAGTTCCACAGCTCCATAATTTAAGAGTCTTTTTTGGTTGTTATTATGAGAGGGTATGCCTGTCGCCAACGCTTCCGCGCTCATTTGGCTTGGGTCATAATGAGGCCTGAGTAAGACAACGTAGAGTACTGGGTATTTCTTCGCATTTGTTTAAGACCGTCGAGCATATACGCGAAGATTTCATTTGCTACAACCTTAAAAGGTCCAATGACGCTGGCAGCACATGAAGTCGAGCTTCTGTGTTAAAATGCTGGCTTTCCACTTAGAACGCTTGGGAATGGTGAGTTCAGGTGCACGGCAGGCACCTTACCAAAGTTTATACTGGCTTCCATACAGAGGTATAGCGAAAAAATTGAGCTATTGTTCTGCATAAGCCTCAAAGAAAAGACGAAAGCACAAGCAAAAATAATTTACTTTTTGAGATACAGTCTACTGCACACGTCAATCCCTTGAGACTGAGAATGCTGACTTGTCGTTCGCCAAAAGATCTTATGTCTTTCTGCATGCCATCCTTGTGCAAATTGACGCTAGTTCGACCCTCTGGCAGGTTTCGCATGGCCTCACACATCTCGACAATGACTTGAGCGTGCGTAGCCATCGAATATGTTGAATATCGACAGAAATATATTTCTCGCTGTAGTTGACCACAATTAGAACAATGTCTCCAAAATCCAAATGTACTTCAGATCTTCGTCGTTCAAAACAACGACTCGAGCTAAAACTGATGGATTCCCTGTATGATGCAGCAAATCGTCTGCTGATTATAGCTTTGCAGCTATGATCATTTTCAAAGGACTAGCCTTTCACTTTGTCTATTTTACCTGCGACGACAAAGCACAAGAAGGTCTCCTAATTAGTATTTGTTTTGTATGCCTGAAAGATCCGTTTATCAATAAAGCGTTCAGGCCTGCTGATGTAGGCTTGTTTATTATCTAGCCTGTGCGTAAGCAACAGAAACGTTGCCGAAATTGTACCTGAAGTGGAAGGTATGCTCTTCCGACAACTATTCTGCCATCGTTTGGAGCACTTAATTGTCGTTAACAAGGATGTGAGACCACAAAAGGCCTGGAACCCAACAAATGCTTGAAACTTCACCAGTACTTTCTTAAACAAGTGCCACCTTGTCATGAGCAGAGTGGTATCATCTAGCAGTCCAAAGCTGCTTTGGACTGAAGTGAGGTGGCTTGCTTATTTACGGCCTTACCTGGCTGATGTAGTGAGCAACCAATGGCATAGTCAGGAGCGTCGCCAACGCCAACTTTGGCTTTGTCTCGTTCGGCAAAAGTGCTTGGCAAAGGCTTCCCTTTAGGCCAACAAAAAATTGGCTCTTTCAGTACCACCTAATGTTTTTTTACGGACAGGTGCTTGGATGAACAGCAACTTACTTGAGCAAATAGTTTGCTATGCCTAAAAAAATCTCAAACTTTTTGAAAGCGGAGTGAAGGCTTAGCCAAAAAGGTCCTGACTCACTCAGACTTTGCGCAACTTTCATGGTTGCTCATATATAAGACTAAGGCCTCACAATTTTCGAACGCAAAGACACGTTTGTTTATGTTGGCATTTGGTCGTAATGCCCTTCTCACAGTTGTGTCATTTGCGTACTTCATTTTTCTCTCTGATCGTACTTTTGATTGTCTGTCTTTGGACATCGCACCGTGGTATTCCTTCTATATAGGGGTTTACTGGATATTAGATTCATCGCAACCTTCGAGCGAAGGCGAGACGTAAACTAATCATAGGTTTTCTAAATGACTTCTGCTCAAAAAAAGGAATGTATTCATCTATTCGAATAGATCTTCATTTATAAGGAAAACAACTCTGACCTATTTTCGCTTTTTTTCTTAGCCAAGAATTTATTCACTCAAAGTTTTTTTAATTTAGTAACTCTCTCACATCTTGCAGTGCTTTTAAAAAGAGTGTGACAGGACGATCAGTTGAACTGAAAATTAAAGCTTCTTTGTCAATTCCTTTTAATGACGACCAGTAGTTAGTTCCGTAAAGGAACCGTATCCTCTCATTGCAAAGCTGTGTTCCCTGCTTTTGGTATAATTTAGTAGAAGTGTGTTACCCACAGTGTCACGCAGGTCTATGCTTCTCGCTTGCAAATTGTTGTTACCATTGACTTGTGAGAATAATGCAACTGCTAAGTCTATCCTATTTATTTGCACACTTTTGCCTCTCACAATTGTTAAAAGTACGTTTTCTCATATATTAAGGTGCCTGAGATGCAATTAGAAAACGTCGCCACGTATATTGCTGAGAAGATATTAGTACTCTCAGTCCTTCCACATTTATTTTAGTCGCATACCCGCTTAAATTCTCTGTCAAATAAACCGTGCGCACAACTGATTTGTAAATTCAATCATGTCGAGGACCATACCATGCTCATCGATGTTGAGGACACAAAATGGCTCTGCGCTGTAGAAAACTTCAAATTTTACAGTTTGGTCTTTTTCGAACTGAGTAGCGTCCAAAACTGTTTCTTAGCCAATTGAGCCGAAGCTGATCTGTTCCCGTTGCTCCCATTCAAATGTTTCGGCTATCTTCACTCGAAATGCCAGATAACCCGATTTCTTGACATACCAAAGTCCATTGCCTATAGCCAGCATCTCTTTACTGCTGATTTCTAGTGTGCGACTAACTAGATCTTGGAGGTATGCCCTTGCGGGTTGTGGCAGCCCAATAGATATGTCTTTTTCGAATCCTCAAATGCGCACCGCGTGTGTGCTTGCGTGCAGTCTGGGCTGCGATGGGACGCCAACGTCTAGAAAATGGCCGAGACGATGGTGCCGAAAAATAGGTTCACTCCGTCAGCTCTCTTTGAGACAGGCTCTTGGTTATTACAATTAAAGCAGTGAATTTCGGCTTCCTCGGTGACGCTCGAGTCAATCGAGACAAAGCGAATCAGCTGGTACAAAGACACCTCTAGAAGGACGAGAAACTATTAATATAAGATATTCTGGAGAAGCAAGTCTGCCCAAAATTGAACTCTTCTTGATTTTCTATATAAATTATTTCCTCCACCGTTACTGCCTGCACTGGATAGGCTTAAGTGCGGGGCGTTTGCTGCCCATGGACAAAGTCATGTTGACATTTTTGAGGAGTAGCGCCCCGGTAATGGAAGCTGACACATTCTTTGAAGATATAAAGGCCTTCGAGAGCACCAAATTTGCGTGCAGGCAAGAAAACGTGAGCTTTAGTTGAGCTCGAAATCGCCAGGAATAACGTAGCACCCGACTACTCATACGAGTGTGTTCAGGACGTAAGACACTCATTTAACTTTGGGCTTTGAGAGCAAGTTCCCTTCCCATCAACCCAACTGGCCTGGTAAGATAGCGCAAACGCCACGCGCACCTGAACATCTGCGACCAACTTGTATAACGATCTGACCTTTTCAAACGAAAAAGAAAAGGTCCTGGCTTTTTTTCTTCAGAAGTTATAAACGTATGCTTTGCAAGCTTACATATGTACAGGAAGTACTACCATTGATGCTTTTGTCCTTTAGAGACCGATTCAACAGCTACTTGACAGCAGGTAGGCTGCAATTGCAGCCGCATTTCCAGGTCCATAAAAGCCGAAACTTCTTCCAAGCAGCACAAATTGTCGCGCCCGACAGATGTCGAGAGGTAGTTTATATATTTTTTGGAGCCTTCGCAAGGGTTTTGGTAGACAATATACATGCTTAGGTCGTAATATGACAACAAGTGTGACTAGATTAGCCAACACCTAGACAGGTAGGAAGATGTAATATCTTTTCATGAATGACCGCTCACTAATCCCGATCTTAAGTGTGCATTATAATGCAAATAACAGACTAATTTACTTTGGGAAGAAGACTATTGAATAAATACAACTTTAACGGCCAAAAAGACCGGTGGTAGCAGCCTGGTACACCTCTTCTATGCAGGGTGCAGAGTGGAAGATGGAGCTTTGTTTTTCTACCAATTTTAAGGAACCTGTCGTTTAGTGTGCAATTTATACAGCTTTTTAAATCGATCCACGCGTTCTTTCCGCGCGCGAAAAAAACTTTTTTGGCCAAGCTCATTTCATTTAGTAGCTTCACTGGCTTAACAATCTGCGTGTTCATCACGTTGATGTCACTCCAAACATTCTTTGGTGTGAGTCTATACATCATTAAGCTTCATCTTTGCCGCGGGTTTCCAAAACTTGCCCGGCCGGAAAGGATTTCCTTCGACAAGAATTAAAGATACTGTTTGTACATATACAAGTAAAGAAACTTCTCTCGGATCTCTCCTTCGGTCAATCAACTGTGAAGCCCAAGTTTTGCACATCTTCAACTCATTTGTTCGTTTAACAATCAAGCAGTCATCCTTAAGATCTCTTGCGATCGACGATGCCCTCAAGATACTATTCACGGCGACTGAATAAGTGTTAGGGACGTATCAAACGGAGAACCATCCCTCGTACTATAATGAACATACCGATTTTCTAATTGCACCAGAAAAAATTGCGTTTAATTACAATACCTATCGGTATAAGCTTGGAAAAGGTTGGGGTGACGCCCTCCTTCCAAGCGCGGGGGCTAAATGCTCGCGCGCTTCGGGCAGGTGCTCTCGGGCATCTGCAGGTCTCTAACGAGTCTCACCCTCGACGCGACGGTCTCCAGCACCGGGCGCCACCTGGGCTCTTACCAAGTCAGAGCTAAGCAGAATAATGGAAGACCCTCACGACCTCGGTGCTGGCTGCACTGCCCGCCGAACGAGACCCGACGTATGCGGACACCACTCTATGCCGTGGACTAGCCAGACTGAGCCTAGCACGTGTATAACTTGGCAACGCGATAACGTAATACATTACATTACATTACCTATCGGTATACTTCAAAAACCAGTACTCTCTTGTGTTACCGGTATTCGGACCAGCTCCTTGGTGACCATTAACCATGTTCGCCCTCCCACGTCTTGCTCTCGCCGCTCGCCCTATGACCGCGCATCTCCCGGTCGCACGGTGTGTGTCCTACGTCGCCCCCCCCCGTCTCTCCGCTGAGACGACGTACCGATTTGGGCTCCAACTCGACACCTTGAAACCCGCGAACGAGGACGAAGAGAAGGCGTTGACGCAGCTCAAGGCCGTGCTAAGTCTGCGCAATGCTTCGCAGCACGAACTGAACAAGGCCCAGGTCGCTGCCGCAATTGAAACGTTTCAGCGCTTTCCAGGGGACACTGGGTCCAGTGAAGTGCAGATCGCGGTGCTGACGCAAAAGATCCTTCGTAGCACGGCGCATGCGCAAGGGCACAAGAAAGACCATCACTCGCGACGGGGCTTGATTGCAATGGTCGAAAAGCGACGAAAGCTCCTTAAGTACCTGCGGCGCAAGGATCTGTTAAAGTACCGTGAAGTAGTAGCAGCGCTTGGGCTTCGGTTTACGTAGTACCGCAATCGACAAAATAAAATGCAAGGCAGGGTGTTTTAGTGGCATGCATACAAGCAGGTACTTAGCACGAGCTACACTTTTTATTGTCGTGCCTCTTCGCTCATGTCATTGCAATTCTCTCTAAGAAGCGACAACACGTCGACGCACTCGGCCAACGATACGAGCGTGTCACCTGTGGCGCCAATTTCAAGCAAAAGCTCTTGCAATTGCTCGTCGCTCACACGCAAGTGCAGATCGGCAATGAGTCGAGGAAGACTAGAGCACGGGATGCAGCTCCTGTCATTCTTAACAGGCTTGGCGTCTAGCGTCTCCGTCCACGCGCTGCTTTGCTCGTCAAGCAGTGCCGCAAACGTGCTCTGAATCAAGCGCAGCATCTGTGCATCAAAAACAACGACGCCCAGCTCCTCTTCTTGAGCGACCGCGTGGACCACATTGTCGACTGGAACGTGCTTGTAGACACGATCTTGTCGGATCCTTGTAATCATTTCATTCAAGACTTTGTCTGGAAACGCGAGCTCTAACTGCGTTTGTCGTGACAAAATAAATTACCATCATACTGAAAAGAAAACCACGCCCACCCATCTCTTACCTCAGGCAGCTTGCACGCATTGAGTGGACTGTCGTCATCGAGCGGATTGTCATCCCGATGATCGTCCTGATCCGTCAAAGCGTCAGCATAAGTGCCACACTTGGGCGCTCCGTCCACCCACTCGCCTTCGTACACTTTGCGCGTCCCCTTGTAGAAATACCGCCCAGGGCCTTCTTTTTTGTCGTTGACCCAAAACCCGTCATAGCGATCCCCATTTGCTGTCGGTCCCACCATAAAATGATGTCATGGCTACACTTCATGCACTCCACTGCAACTAGACGTACGTACCCAATACATGGGTACCGCGCCCCGATCGGGCATTCGAGTCCCACTCTCCGTCATAAACTGACCCATCGTCCTGGTACACCATCCGACCTTGGCCATGACGCTTGTTCCTGCGCCACTCCCCGTCGTACTTGCCACCATCCTTATAGAAAAACGTACCACGCCCCTCTCGTTGATTCAAGCGCCACTCCCCCGCGTATTCTTTCCGCAAGCGCTTCTTGTCATTGACCCAAAAGACACCATAACCCTCGCGTTGATCCTTGACCCACTCGCCTTCATACTTGTGCCCACGCGAGTCCACGAACGAACCGTACCCATGTTTCTCGCCATCCTTCCAGTCGCCAGTATACTTTCCACCCATAATATACTCGACCTTTTCAGTCAAAGCAGCCATGGTCGTACCTTTCACGCTGTCCGTAATTAACCCGTCGCTTTTTTTACGTTGGACCCAGTAGACGGAGTGCCGCGGACCATTGCGCACCGCGAGCTGGTCGCGGATACGATTCGTCGTGTCGAGTCGAAGCTTGGCACTGGGCCGGACCTGGGTACCCATGACAACAAAAGACACCTGGTACACGTTGCCAAGACACAAAGGGCACATGGCTACATTTAGACCACCGGTTTTGGCACATGGCTACATTTAGATCGTAAGGCACTACGCTCATTTGCCCTAGATCATTGACTAATTAATGTCCATCTCGGGTCAGAAGGGCTTGGTACAGGTTTGGCCGACGATCACGCACGAGTCCCCAGCTCGCACGTCGGACATGGAATTTTTCAAGGCCAAAAGTCTCGACGAGTACCCCTTCCGACTCCCGGTCCGCAATCTTGAGCTATTAGAGCAACGCAACCACGGCATGAGCGCTCATTGGGAAGTAAAAGAGAAGCGGATGGATCGTACCAGTTCCCCCGTTTGGCCTGCAATAAAGGACGAGCCCACAAAAGTCACTTGGATGCCATCGACGATTTCTGTACCCACGCGATTGGAACAGATTACGGGTACCATACTCGCGGCAGCATGGCCTTGCATCACGCGCTGCCATTGGTCCCGTGCATCAAAGTTGGGATCGTACCGGTTACTGCCCATCGCGCTTGGGTACAGGAGCAGCTCTGCACCTTGTACCACTAAACTGCGGGCTACTTCAGGGTACCATTGATCTGAGCCGACAGCTACTCCAATGTTGCCGTAAGTCTGTCCCAATCGCAACAGTTAGTTCATAGCGTCTACCTTGCGTTAGCACTGTCAACCATCGCACCGTGTGCCAGACTTTAAACGAGTCGTCGGACGGCGTAAAGTAGTATTTCTCATTGTAGCCAAGCCGGTCTGTCAACGCAAGGTGCCAACAGATAGGGTACATTGCCAGTGTACCTGTTCACAATGCCAAACGTACCTCCAATGTGCATTTTTCGAACGACGCCTAGCACTGTACCATCGGCGTCAATGATCGCACACGAATTGTAGTACGAATTGTGGTACCGCTCAAAGAAACTAATGGGAATGACCACGTGTAGTTCCTTGGCCAGCAACGCCATTCCCTGTACCAGTGCCGATTCTTCCAACGTCGTAGCGAGCTGAAAGTTGCTCGCGCTGAGTTCGATCGGAAAGTAGGAGAATTGGAACAATTCCTGCAATAGAATAATCTGTGCCCCACGCGAGCTAGCAATGCGTACGAGCGACTCGGCCTTCTTAATGTTCTCCTCGGGGTTACTGCAGCTCATTTGCGTGGCCGCGACCGTCACCATCTATGTCGCATACACAGCAAGTAGAGATGAGTTATGCCGAGCGTCGAGGGTACAATAAGGCTGGTACAGGTACCCGTTCGACAGTGGAACAGGGCACTTTTCCACCCGGGGTACCGGCACTAGTGGACGAGGTGCTCATTGCCGCACTGGTAGGAGCGTTGATGCGAAGGGATGTGTGCATTGAAAGACGAGATACGGGACGAACAACGAGCTCGCAATGAGAGTAGTTCGACGTGAGGTAATTAACGAAACTCAGTGCTTTAAGCGCCAATGATTCTCGTGGTACATGGTACAACTTCAATATATTATTGTCTCTTAGCAAATGACCCCGAGGTGCTTGGTACGCGGGTACTTGACCCGCAGTTGCGGCCACTGGACGACAAACTCGTCGGCCACGTAGTATAATAACTTGCCAGTCAGGGATAAATGGTGCACGCGAGCGAAACTCTCGCAAAAGATGACTTTCGAGTCCATGTAGATTCCCAAGACGCGGAATAACAATACCGCCGCACAAATCGGGATGCAAGTACCTAAAACCAGGTACAATGAGATGAACAAGAGTCGCGATTCTCTGAATGCGAAGAACGTACCGGGTCCATTGCAAAGAACTAAGTGAGGACGTCGCGTGTAAACGAGTCCTAGACAATAGTACAGCGAGTGCAGCGTAGTCCACACAGACGACACCCACGCCTGTCCTACCTAATTGAGACCAATACAACAATAAGCAATGCAATCATTGCAATATATTGATCAAGAACGTACCTCTCGACTGCGTGGGATGACGGCGAAAGAGTCGCTTTTCGACGGTTTCCAGTCCAATGTCGTCTTGCTCTCGCTAGTAGTGTCCGTCTCGGCGACTACAAAGGTGATGGGGGTGTAGATCTCTCGCTTGAGGCGCTTCATGAGTCTCAGCAACTCGGTGGTGTGGCCACCCGATCCTAGCACTGCCATGACGCGGATCTGCTCGTGTTTCTTGCTATGGAGTGCATTTTGGTGGTGAAAGGAAGGGTTTAAGTAGCTAGAGACCGGGACTTTGACTCGTTGAGGGATAACGACGTGCCAGAGCCGTAAGGACAGGAGCGCTGCTACCACAAGGAGCCCATAAACGACGTGGATGAACGTTCCCAAGAGCTCCATTCTTGTGCATATGTTGCTGGTCTTCGAGTGACTTAAGTATTTAGAGCGCGTGATTAAGAATAGGATAAAACAGGGTTTTGGGACCTAAAATTTAGGACGCACTTATCTGTGACGTGGTGTGCACATGCTAGACTGATGGTCGGCGACGAAATGTATGCGTAAGACGTTTAAGAAGCCACTCTTCGCGCAGGAGTTACTATTTCAGCAAGAGCCACTGGTCCGGTGAGGCTTTACAGTGGTCATGTGCGAGCTTTAAGCGTCACGCAAAATCCCGCTCAGGATTTGTATTCGGCGTCTAGAGATAATGAGAGCTTACGCTAACTAAGTCTTAAAATACTATTGCTGGCTTCCTTGGCCATTCGCTACCACGTTGTTTCTGGGGACCACGTTATTGTCCTTAAATTCATTTGAATAGACGAAGCCCTTATACGTCCGTGAGATAATTGTGTTATTTGCTAACCTGGTGAGATATTTAACAGACCAGTCTTTGACATTGCCAAGATCAACCGGACCCAAATCACTTTGATTGGCAGGCGTACAAAACTGATGCCGGCTTATAGGCCTTATTGAAAATTCTTATTGCTAGCAAAAATGACAGTGTCAAGTGATTAACGCCTCGACCTACTGTAATTGCATCGCTATGAGTGAGTGACACACGATCTATTGCTGGGTGAAACCCCAAGAAATTCCATCTCAGTCATTGCTATGACGATAGAAGCCTATGATTGGTGTACATCTGGATGAACACAATGCGTCAAAAGGGGCCCTTAGAGCAAAAGGATTGGACGTTGATGGTCCCTTGCGCACAAGCAAATAGGCCTTGCGGCGTTCATAGGGGCTGCCTAAGTAGAATGGTAAAGTATAAACTTGTTCCCACTAGTATGACAGGCAACAAGAAAGAAAGGCTGTTTATAAATACGGTATCGAACACTATGACCTTCCAAACACGATGGTACCAGATAACTTTAATCGCAGCGCAGTTAAAGTTCGCCAGCACCAGGATATTCTGTAAGTGGGTGGTCAGACATAAAAAAGCTAAGCTAAGCAACACACCGCGCAGTATTTTGACAGAGATTTCGAATCAGTATGTCGACAAGCTTACAATGATTTAGTGTGCACACTCAATCACGGCAGACGCATCGGCAGACACTATTACTTTTGTACGTATCCCGCTAATGGCTTGTTGGTTTGTTGGTAAAAAGCGAATTGATTGTATTTAGGTCCTTCTACTCTGGGCTACATCTAAGCCTATCCGTCTTGATCATTCAAGAAGCTTCTACAAGCACCCAAATTTATCTAGACCAATTAGCGACTACCATCATGTCCGTAATCAATATCCGTAACCATGACAGTAACTGCATACATTATCGTAATAGTTGTGACGTCATCCACGCACATTCAGCGGTGTATCCTAACTCTCCCACTCACCGCTAATGTCGACTTTGCTCTAATTCTTGCATCTTGATGCCTGTCTTTTCGCGAAAAAAATTGAGCGTCTTAGTCCCGAGAGCCTTGATAAGCGTGTCCGCGAGCTGATGCTTTGTGTCGACGTAGTCGATTTGGATCGTTCTGTAGTCAACATTTTCTCGTGCTTGATATCGACATGCTTACTTCTAGCATGAGATCCCGCATTCTGGGCTAGTGCTATTGCCCCTTGGTTGTCCTTCCAGACTTGCGTTGCATGATTCTTGTTTTTGCCCATGTCCTTCAACATCGCGCGCGTCCACAGAACATCATGGGTGCACAGGCTTTGTGCCATATACTCGGCTTCTGCTGAACTCAGTTCCACCGTTCTCTAAAAATTCGACTTGAACATCACCGATCCATTACTGATTAAACAATCACGCCACATACAGATCGCCGGTCGTCGATAATCTTTCCCAGTCTGCGTCCGCGAATGCTCTAACCATAATGCTGCTGGTCCCTCCTTCTTATACAATTCCATGCAGGCGCGTTGGCTTAAGTATCTAGCACACGAATCGCGGCCCGTCAATGCTGTATTCCAGCATTATCGAGAAATCTTGCCACGGCGTAAAGCTGGCATACCATGCGTGACAAGCTGAGTTTTGGCCATAACGCTCTCGCTTGTGTGCCACATGCGCCCGTGCCGCACCTTCCTCTAATTGTCAGCACTGGTGAACTCCACAAAACGCGCTTCTCCAAGCTTGCAATCAACGACGAAAGCTTTGCCGACCTTTTGCCCAGAGATGAAGCCTTATTTTTGCCCCAGAGAACGCATGTAAATTGTTGAAACTTCACACGTAGACCAAGTTTTGAGAGTTTTTCAACCGAAAGCAGCCGACTTTCGAGTCTGTAATGTGCATAATATCTAGCATCCTATTGTGCATACCGTGTATCCCAGTCAGCTTAACAGTTCCTTTACCAAGAACACGCAATCCCTTGCCGTCTGCAATGGTCACATTGATGCCTAATATCGTATCGACCAGATCAAATAGGTCTTAACGGTATGATGTTATATGCGATGTCGCACCACTATCGATCATCCATTCATCAAAATAATTTTCGCCAACCGCGAATACAGAATCTTCATCAATACATTGCTTTCGCCTGGGCAGTTTTGCTTCATGTGTTCAACTTAATTACTCAAAGCACTTTTCCTTTAAGCCACCTTTTCTCTTTCTTGAACCGTAATCTTTCGTCCAACTCCACGATTGCGTTTAGACTGCTCACCGCTTCTATGAAGAGGAAACGTTTTCTCCGTCGTCCCCTTCTGTTGCAACCGCGTATGCTCCTCCAACAGCCTTTCCTTGATCTCGATTAGCGTGATGTCCTTCGCATTTTCCACAATCAACACGATCAGCTCATACTCTGTCGTGAGGCTGCTCAGCAGTCCCACTAGCTGTCATGATTCGTCAACAGGCTCTCCAAGCGACTGCAGTCCGACAACAAGTTTGTCAAACGCATCCAGATGCTTGGACATAGTCGAGCCACTCTCCATCTTGATTTCATGCAGGCGGCGCATCATCTTGACACGATTGTGAAGCGCGGTACGATTGTAAAACTTTCGTGTAATGCTTCAAGCGTGCATAGCCATCGATGCAGACCGACCCTTGGTCTGGTGCTGAAGCTCGATACCGTGGGCGATGGTTGGCGTCGTTGTACAGTCAATTTTTCGTCATCTCCTCTTTCCTCTTGATGATTTGAGAGTGCGCCGACAATCCCCTTTGCGCCAGCGTCATGTACATGTTAAACTCCCAGTGGAAAAAATTTCCAGAGGTTTATTTGGACGTCATAGCTGTGAGGGCAGAGCGTGCTGGGTAGATTTCTTGGTGTGGCTGTTAATCTGTTGGTTTGTTGGTAAGATCCGAAGTGAATATATTTAGGCTCTTAGTTCGCTGCCCAGTGCTACATCTCCGTTTAGATCACTCTAGAAGCTTCTACAAGCACCCATATTTATCTAGACCAATTAGCGACTTCCATCATGTCCGTAATCAGTACCCGTAATCATGACAGTGACTGAAATCATTACCGTAAGAGTTGTGACGTCATTTACGCACATTCAGCGGTGTATTCCATCATGGCTGAGCGCAAATTAATTGAGAGATGCTTGGAATTCTTTTCATATCTGATCTATAATCTAGAGCCAAGTTCATTTGCGAAAGCATTTATCAGCTGAGCGTATTTAAAAGGGCACTTGACAGACATAGAAGAAAACTTTGCAGAAAGGAAACGGCTAAATACTCAGAAATTTCACAGCACGTAAGTGTAACTTTGTATCTATAGACAAGATGAAATAAGTCAAAAAGGAAGTCAGGCTTTGTTGATCTTGCAATCGATAAGATTGACAGTCGATTATACTGCCGCGTGCTCCATCGCAAGACATCCAGACTGCGTTGGGAAGTCTTTTGAGCTTGAGTCTCGTCCGCTCAAAGTGGATAGCCTCACATATACAATCTTTTCGCTGTATAGCTAATATGTCAATTTCATGGGCACTTCTAGCCGCTATGTAGCCATTAGTGATCGAGGAGCTTGCTACGAAGGGTTATAATATATTGTATGAAGTCGAGGCCCTAAAAATCATCATATCTTCAAGGTTGACTTCCTATAATTGTCGGGTGCGTTGACATTGCCTTTTGGGAAGGTTGATGATGTCTGCCGTCGTATGCCATCTAATGGCTACAAAGGCTTGCACTCATCTCAATGAGGATACAGCTTGATTGCCAGGGCCGATCCCGAAAGTAACTTTGAGCACGTGCATTTAGTAGCGCAAACATTGCAAATTTTAATAAAGAAGACGTAAGGCCACGGTGAGAACAGTCTTTTTGGTATCCCGCGACTTCTAATGACAGCTGATACTTTATTTTAACTGTGTTGTGAATCAGAAGCACTTTTATAGATTCTTGTTAAAATGTGCGGTCATTCTGCTTCTCCAAGCTTGCGAGAGCCGCCGGGTCAGCTCCGACGAAATTGCTTGATGATCATTGAGATGTGATATTCGGACGCTTTGTTGGGAATTGGTAGTCTCTTGGTCGCATGCTAGGGTATGATGGAAGTAAACCCTTTCCTCGCTTGGAGCTTCGATATTTGCGCTTGCCATACAACTTGCCGAAGCTTAGACATCTCCAAAATGAGTCGAATTTATTCATCAGATGAGCAAATAGCATTCCCACGTCACAGATGTGTAGAACTTTGCCCATTTCAATGCTTTTTGTCACCTCTAAAGTATCACCACAAAGTTTTACTTTATCGTGCTGAATAAGAGATGTTCCAAAAATGGTCTTTTTGTCTTAATGTGGAGGTATTTTCGTATACTTGACTGTTGATGGGGTATGTACTGCTCCTGGTGATCCTAACGTCGCATGCAACTCATGCTCGAAGATCAGTCAAGTGTCTGCCTTAACTTGAGTAACGATCATTTCCTCGTGACTTCTTCATCGCCAAACGTCTCAAGCATTCCTGCGTCATTCTTGAGCAATGTTGCACTAGCTAAATGATGGCCAGCACGATAATAAGGCTCACGAGACAAAGTACCTCGACAACCATCTCACCCGTGAGGGCGTCTAACTACTTCCGGGCAAAATTGCAGCAAACTTTTGCATTGCGCCGCTATAGAAACAACGTGACTTTTGACATTTCATTGGTCTAGTCAACTACTGCCGAATTACGTGGTCGCGCTGTCCTCCTTTTCTCATACCCTTGACAGCGCAGATTTTTTTAATCGGCATTTTGCTGGACAACTGATTACCGGTGTGCTTGTTAAAACCAATAATGTAATAACGTACATTTTTTTCTTGTTGTAAGGAATTGTCATTGGTAATGACCTATAAATGTCTACTTTGTTAATTTCGGTCTTCGAAGCGAATTAATTTCTTTGCAAATTTGTTTGTCCGTACAAGAACGCGCCTTAAGTAGTAAATCGATCGTCGATATGCAAGAAATTATAACAAGCTAATATGCAAAAAACGGCTTTAATCCTAAAAGCTGCTATAGCTATCGATATCCTAAGGCTCTTGCAACAAGACAGTCATCGATGCCAATATACTTTAAAAGTTAAAGGGCGAATAATTTGTAGAGCCCCACTCAGCGTAAAAGTGCATAGATAATGAAGACAATTAGCTATCTTTTAACGTAAGCGGAGAGAAGGTATTGCAATTGGTTTGTCCGAATGAAAACCATACATTGACACTAAGTACATGGTCGTTCATCTTTGACTGATCGCTAGAGCATGTTATTGAAGTTAAAATTCTGATTATTGTGTTCTCCTAACAAAGCTGAAAGTATTCGGTCTGTATCGTTTACGGCACCGTCTACTAATCTCGTCGACTATTTGGTAAAGTAGCTTGACGTCTTTACCGACGCCAATGTTTATCAGCCAGAGACCGTGAGGTGCCAGCAAAGCTTTCTAGCTGCGCTCTTCTTCCAAAATGAGACTGTCATTTAACAAAATGATGTTGAGGTAAAATTGGAGCTTTTCTTCCTGGTGGAGCCCTGGTGGAGCTTTTATGTAGATTTTGCAATATTCTTTTAAGGCATTTAATCATCGTACACACTGACCCTAAGACCTTGTCATTCTCAAATGCTAAGTCCGACCAAAAAAACTTGTCGTTGAATAAGTTGCCCCTGAAATGTGGTAGACAGGATGGCTATTGTTTCAAAAATAAAGCTAGAGCCACTGGCTGCAAACTATTTCTGTTGGCAAGCAAATCCACCGAGGTGCTTAATATTTGACGTTGAGCTATGCATTCGTTGCCCTCAGCAAGATGCTGGCTGTGTCAGTGATAAAAAAGGCGCAACGCCGAACAGCTGTCTAGGTTTGTGCTGGCGACGATATTGGTGGCTGCGCACTGAAGACTTTTTTGTGAAAATAAATGCTGCTACTCATTCAATCGATTATGGCATTGATTCAGTACTTTATACCGTAAACGCTCGTTGTGTGTGTCGGCAAATTGCTGCAGTTGAAGAGAGCAGAATATCATATAAAGCACAACTTACCGAGCGTGATACATTGTCGCTGATTTTTGGTGGTGTTAAAGCATCTTTACACTATCCCTTAAAGAATATTGACACCGTTGTGCATGACCAAAACGACCAAATTTTGGAATTGATGGACAATTACTTCGCTCACTCTTTCCCAAAGGTACTAGGAATACTCCAGAATTTGCAAACGTGGCATCATCCACCCGACGTTTGACATACATCCAAAGCATCACTACCTTGTGAGGTTCATGCTTCCACCGCATACTCGTGACTCTTCACATATAGCTAAGTTTAGACGGCCTTAATTTTGTTTTTATCTTGCCGAGAATTTGATCTTTGCTTTGCTTCCCTATCGACGGCCACATATTTTACGCACTACCTCGATGAGTTTTCACTTAATACTTAATATGATAATTGTCTTAGCCTCACCCTAAGTTTGTCTTAGCCTCACCCTAAGTTTAGCCTTCACTTCCTATTAAAGAAAACACATATTGCTAAGCATGGTGTTTGCTATTCGAGCCACTGTCTCTACCAACATGCCTGCACAATTCGTATCCGGACGCAAAATGGTGGTAAACACGAAGCGGAAGCACACTGAGGAACTAAAGCCGAAGAAAGCGCCCCACAACAATGCTTGCAGAAACAACAGCCGACTTGAGCGCAATTTTAAGATTTAAAACCTTGTGCTATCTACCAAGGACAACCAAATGCTATGTTGTTTAAACGTTATCGAGTACATGAACTGGATTGAGACACAGAAGGGTTTTAGCCTTCTGATGCGCTCATTGTCTGAACAGCATTAACACTCATGACGAGAGGAATCATTGGTTCAGATAATTGGTAACTGCGGGTAGCTGAAAAGCTAGTGCCGCCAAGTTATCATCCTTCAAAGTTGCCTACTGAAGGACCGTGCAAGATCCCCATTGTAGCTAGCGACGGCACGATCATTATCCAGTAAACAGTCTCATCAATATTCACCGTTTGGCATTATAACGAGCCATTGTAAAAGTGAATGCCTTCATGGTGTTTTTCATTGCAACCCAATCATGTCAAGCTAATGTAATTTTTAGTGCAAGACAAGTATTGGTATTCAAGAAAGGATTACAGGATTCGACAAATAAGTTGGATCTCGGCTTCAATCACTCCAGCTTGTTTCAGACAATTTCATCTGCATCGCCAGACATACGGCAAGCCACTCCATTGATACATATGCGTTGAAAAGAACGTTCACAAACTCGGGTATCTTTTTAAACATACAAGTACCAAAAATGACATCACTCGTCAGAGTATTACCTCTCTTCTGCAGTCCTCAGTCAGGAATGCTACCTCGAAACCTGCTTTAAGATTACAAATCGTGCACATGCTTAACTGGCTGCGCGTAAGGCACCCTTGGCACATGCTGGGTCTACGAAGGAGTGAGTACCCTTGACTTCCATTCCAGCCAATCCCAAGCCTGACAAAAGTTAAGTACGATGCATATCATCCAATCAAGTGACGTAAAGTGACGTCATTTCAGAGCCACTCCCGATAAAAGTTATGGACGCTGTCGTTCCGTCCGCTGAGCCCTCGACCATGTTGACGCTCTTCCGACGCAATCGTATCCGTGTCAAAGAATTATTAGCTTCTGGTGCAGGACTCGAAGGAAAGACAGTCACTGTCAAAGGGTGGACCAAGACACTACGCGAGGCTGGCGCTGGCGCCTTGGCCTTCCTCGAACTGAACGACGGCTCGTGTTTTGCGGGGGTCCAGTGTGTCATTAAAAAGGGGGAGACCGAAGGGTTTGCGGACGCTTTGACGTCGGGTGGGGTCGGGGCCAGTTTTAGTGTCGAGGGCATCGTGGCCAAGTCACCTGCGAAAGGCCAAGAGATTGAAGTGAAGGCGACAAAAGTGACGGTCTATGGCAACGTACCCGACAGCGCCACGTACCCCATGAGCAAAAAACGCCATACGCTCGAACACTTGCGTACGCACGCGCACTTGCGTCCACGTTCCAACATTCACGGGGCCGCCATGCGTGTACGCAATGCCATGGCGTTTGCCACGCACGAGTTTTTCAACCACCGCGGGTTTCTGTACATCCACACACCCATCATCACGGAATCGGATTGTGAAGGCGCGGGAGAGATGTTTAGTGTCACGACACTGTTGAGTCAACACCCCGATGGCAAGTTGCCCGTGGCAAAAGAACACCACAAGATTGATTACACGCACGACTTTTTTGCCCGGCCATCGTACTTGAGCGTGTCCGGGCAACTTAATGTCGAGACCCATTGTTGCGCCTTGTCGGACGTCTACACGTTTGGCCCCACGTTTCGCGCCGAGAATTCCAACACGTCGCGCCACTTGGCCGAGTTTTGGATGATTGAGCCGGAAATTGCGTTTGCCGACCTCAAGGACGACATGGATTTGGCCGAAGATTACCTCAAGTTTTGCGTCCAGTACGCCCTCGATCATTGTCCGGACGACCTGGCCTTTTTCAATCAAAATGTGGAAAAAGGGTTACTCGAGCGATTGGCCGCGACAATAACGTCGCCCTTTGTGCGCATTTCGTACACGGATGCAGTTGAGTTGCTCTTGCAACCCGAGCATTTGCAAGCCGGTCGGTTTGCGGTAAAACCGGTTTGGGGGACCGATTTTGGGTCGGAACATGAGCGGTACTTGACGGAAACCGTGTACAAGAAACCCGTCGTGATTTTTGATTACCCAAAAGAGTTTAAAAGCTTTTACATGCGTTTGAACGACGATGGGAAGACAGTCGCGGCCGCTGATGTCTTGGTGCCCAATGTCGGGGAAATCATCGGCGGATCGGCGCGTGAGGAACGTCTGGATGTACTCGAGGCGCGGATTCGAGAGTCGGGGGCGAACCCGGAGGATTACAAGTGGTACCTCGACTTACGCAAGTATGGTACAGTGCCGCACGCTGGCTTTGGATTGGGGTTTGAGCGCCTCATTCGTTACGTGACGGGCATTGAGAACATTCGTGACGTGATCCCGTTCCCTCGCTGGCCAGGCAATGCCTCGTTTTAAGCAAGTTAAGTGGAGTATGAAGCTGGTACAGGAGTGGATACGCTAGGTACCGACCGACCTGACACTTTAACACATTTTATTGCTCATGTTGCACAATTTATTGCTCCATTTGTTAACTTGTGGCGTTTACGGGTGGCGAAAGAGGGTGATGCATTTCTTGCCAATGTTAAACCGCACAAAGTTCTTGCTTTCGTGCGTAAATGCCGTCTTGTACTCTGCACCGACGATGCAATGCCACGTTGGTCCATACTTGTCTTCCATCCACGTCTTGATGTGCTTGGCAATCCCTTTCTCGTGCTTGTATTGTTCCAAGGCCACGTGAGCTTGTGCCAACGCGTCGTGCTTCATGTCCCCATGCTCGTCCACTAGCAAGACCACAGCAAGCTTTACAATGAGCTAGTTGAATGTCAATCAAACACCTTAGCTCCTGTCGTACTGTCCGTCTCCAGCTGCTTGTCGTGCTCTCGAGCCATTAGGTGCAATCTTGATCGCGACGTTTAAGAATACTATCGTACTTAGCATAATAGACTACTACTACTACTACTACTACTACTACTACTACTACTACTACTACTACTACTACTACTACTACTACTACTACTACTACTACTACTACTACTACTACTACTACTACTACTACTACTACTACTACTACTACTACTACTACTACTACTACTACTACTACTACTACTACTACTACAACTACTACTTATTCTTCCTATTTGAGAGTATTATTATTAATTAAAGCCCAGCCAATCACTCAAAAAAGGCGCGAGAAAGCGGGGGGAGGGGCCTTCGACTCTGTAGCCATGACGCACGACATGTCGTCGCGCATCGAGTACTCTGAGAAGTACGTAGACGACACGCACGAGTACAGGTGCGTGATTGGCTTTGCTTACGCGTGCAGGAGTGAGCACATCATCTGCAATCGCAGCTTGCTGGTTTTGAATTGTATCGTTGTGCTGACAATACTTATGGTATCTTGGGATGAAAGACACGTGATCCTACCCAAGGAAATGCAGCGGAGCTTACCCGACCGCCTGCTCACCGAGACCGAATGGCGTCAATTGGGCGTCCAGCAGAGTCGTGGCTGGGTGCATTACGCGATTCACAAGTACGGGAGTGCGCCGATTGGACAATGATTGCGATCCTCATCTGCTCTTTTTGTGCTGCGACTGCAGGCCAGAGCCGCACATTTTATTATTTCGACGTCCGCTGGGTACAGATCCTACCACTGGGCGCGTCAATTTGGAAATGGAGAAACAAGCCAAGGAAAAGTACGCCAAGGAGTTTAATTGACGTGCTGCGAGTTGCAAAGTGGGCTTGCGACACTCTAGCAGCGACGTCTGCGTTTACCTCTGCTAATCTTCGATTTGCGGTGGTGGGGAATAATATAGTAATCGATTGAGTTTATTCTTGTTTTTGTTGCTGACGAACACCTTTCTGGTGCAATCCTCTAATTAAGTGTTGGTAACAAAATTTAAACACGGTATTTCCGGGATTTAGGTGAAGGAAAAGCCTGCTGGTAAAGCCAGAGCATTTTTAGATAACTGGGTATTAGTGGGATAAGCGACTAAACCCCTATCTTTACTCAAGGGAAGTGAAATTTCAATTCATCCTCGGCAACCAATAAAGTTACGCTGCCAACTTCTCCCCGTGGCTCTTGTCCTACAACATATGATGTCGTCTTCCCATTTAAAGTAAAAGCAGTCTTGAAGTAAGCCGTATTCTACTGTCGTAAGCTACATTTAATCACACGGTACAACGTTTTACCATTACTGCTCAAGGATGTGCACTGCCCTCACAATTATTGAGGATCCAAAGCTGGAGCAGAATGATCCTCGTCCTATCCCAATTTTAGCAAAGCCCTAGCCACGATTTAATAAAATTACGAGGGAACACGGCGAAATTAAGTTCTTACCATGGCGTGTCACACCGGGATTTACTCCAGCGCGACCGATTGGCTACTCCACCAACTAGTGCGGGTTGAGAGTTTGACGCCCCGTCGTCGTTTAACCCACGAAAAAAACTGCTCATGCGCGGCGGCGACATGTCACGCTGAAACGACCGGGCCTTGCCTGAAGCAAGTTGGGAGAACTCTCGCACATTAGCCCCCCCCTTCTTCTTGCAATCGCTCTCTCAACCCTTTTCTGGATATTTCGCTGCTTCTTGGGAACCACAACCCTGCTCGCGGGCTAGTTTTTTGCAGCACCTCAGGGTTGTGTGAAAAGCCTGGACGATTGAACCCCGAGACCTGCGGTATAACTTGGTTCCACTATGGGGCAACAATAAAGTTATTGCCTCGAGGCCTTTAGTCCGACCATTCTCCATTCCTCGCCGTCACGCACAGCTCGCAAATTCCGGCACTTCCTCGTCGTTTCTTCATGCTGCCTACGCCTTTTGGACCCATGCAACAGTCTAACAAGCATCTGTTGGCCACGAGTGCACTCAAAGACGCCATGGGTGCCGAGATGAAGAACCGCCACGTGCCGGTATACGTCAAAATGATGGCTGGCATGGCGGGTGGGGTGGCCGAGGCGTGTATTCTGCAACCTCTGGACGTGACCAAGACACGACTGCAATTGGATCGGACAGGACGATACAAAGGCATGATTCATTGCGGGTCGACCATCTACAAGACTGAAGGCGGCTTGGCTCTGTACAAAGGACTGTCCCCGTTTGTGACCAACATGGTGCTCAAGTACGCCTTGCGCTTTGGTTCCTTTGCGTGGTTTAAAGAGCAAATTGCCGGTGGCAAGGACCGACCCATTACGCCAACGATAAATTTCACGGCGGGCTTGCTCGCGGGGTGCATTGAGTCAATAATTATTGTCACGCCGTTTGAAGTGATTAAAACCCGGATGCAAAAAGAAGTGGGGGTAGGTCGGTTTCGTGGCCCGATTGACTGTACGCACCATATTGTACGCAACGAAGGCGTGCGTGCACTTTGGAAAGGCAACGTGCCGACCATGGCCCGGCAAGGCAGCAACCAAGCGTTTAACTTTATGGCGTTTGCGTGGTTGAACCATCACGTGTGGGACAAGCAAGATGGCGATGGCAAGACGTTGCCAACGTATGCCACGATTGTCAATGGGTTGATTGCGGGGTCTTTGGGCCCCATGTGCAACACCCCCATGGATGTGTTGAAGACGCGCTTGATGGCGCAAGAGACGGTGGCGGGGCAAGAACCCAAGTACAAGGGCTTTTTTGACGCGATGAAGGTGATTGCGCGGGAAGAAGGCGTGATGGCGTTGTGGAAGGGCTTGCTCCCGCGGCTGACGAGGATGGCGCCGGGTCAAGCCATTACGTGGTCGGTCGTCATGCGTGTGACGTCGATTTTTGAGAATCAAGAGCTGGAGCTGGGAGAGAACAAGATGAAGATGTAGAGGATATTGAGGTATCGTAGAGGAGTTAGGAAGGGTAGATATATACTTGAGTATGGCTTGTCATTGCATGATGTTGAAAGGGGCGGTTTGCAATAGTATTGGAAAGGTACACGAGCGGGTGGTACAATCAAGGAGTAGATTTGGGATTTAGAAACAAGACCGAGGTCAATCTCATTGGGAGCTTATTTACAATTATTTACACTTGGGTACTTATTGTCTTACCGACTGATAGCTCGCACCCGTCGCGGCGTCGTGCCACGAGTTGCCTCTTGCTCAGTCGGTGGAAAATCTTGACGGATTTTTTCTTCCATCTCGTCTTCGGAAAGGCCCATGGCACGGTACTTGGCAATGGCACTGAGTAATTTATCTAAATGACGACTGGTACTCGACAAGCGAGGTGGCAGGCCCAATTTATCGGAGAGAGAGTGACGGTCGCCTTCGCTTCGAGAGTGTGTGTGCAATAATGGTGGTGTGGGATCGTGCATTAAATGCGTCGGGATCGCCACTTCATTCGCAATCGCATCGTCATCGTCACTCTCCATGTCACTCTCGTACTCGTGATCGTATTCATCGTAATAGTCACTCCCGAGTGAATACAACGAAGCCTGACTCTGGCGACTTTGCGATAGACTCCGACAGGTACCCCCGCTAGGTGGTACAGTCAATGTACCATGACTACGGCCACTCATTGTACCCCCTGCAAGCCGATGCCACGGTGCGCCGTGATGGCAACACGCACACACTTCCCGTCCATCTGGCAACTTGTGGGCCTTTTTGTACCGTGCACATCCACAAACTCCTTGCTCTGAATCCCGACCAAAGACACAAGTCCCTCTTCGACCAATGCGTGCACGTGCTCGCTGCGCTCTCTGTTCCATCTCTTCCCATAATAAGGTCCGTGCGGGTACCGGTTTCGTCGGTACCAATCCCGCGGCCCGTTTTGCCGCGTACTCTTTGGCAATTTCCACGAGAATCTTTTCCGCTTCCTGTATCCGTTGCGTTTGGTCCATTGTCTCTGTAGCCACTTGTTCCTCTTCTTCCATTGTCGGATCGAGTGGCACCGATTGGCGAAGGAGTTTATCACTCCACGTCGAGTGGCGTGGCAATTGCCACTCGGTCGTGGAAAGGGCCGTACTGCACTCACTCGTCATCCCTTCACTCTGCGACCGGGAACGACGTTTGTGGCTCGGACGATCTCGTGGCAATGTCGGAGACGTCAAGTGGTGATGACTGATGCGAGAGTGCGACTGACGCTTGGACTTGACGACGCGATTGGCTCGAGACACGCGCTGGGCCCCGGCAACAAACTTGTTGCCCATGGAAGTGGCAAAAAGTTGCAAGCAGGAGAAAAGAGATAGATACGTCGATCGATCGAGACTTGTAGAGTGTGTGTGTGTTGCGTGAAAAAGTAGAAAGTGGCAACAGTGGCGTATCGGTGTCCGCCGTAACGCGGCCGTGGGTGAAACCGCAGTGAAAGGCTTGACAGACGAGTCAAAGTCGCGGGTGGTGTCCGCCACAAAAAAAGCCACGAAATGACCCCTCGGTTTATTGACGCGCGAAGAATCCACCAGCGCGTTCCAATTCAGAGAGGGACGTTCACAAACCTGAGTTGAAGCTCTGTTGTCGATAATGACCTAAGAGAGCCCACGCAATCCGACGACTTGCTCGGGCCCGGCCAATGTTTCCACTGTTTCATGGCGTGGGAGTCCCTGTGGTCCACAGTCGGTCATTTAGG
Source organism: Plasmopara viticola (assembly GCA_001695595.3). Taxonomy (NCBI): domain Eukaryota; phylum Oomycota; class Peronosporomycetes; order Peronosporales; family Peronosporaceae; genus Plasmopara; species Plasmopara viticola. The sequence continues at coordinate 27,919 of MBPM02000129.1, read as the reverse complement.
ATCCATTCGAACAAGACGTGGAAGGCCGTCCAGTCGATCTAACACGTACCATTTCAAGACGACGTTGGTCTCATTGACCGGATGGTCAAGTCGACCATCACCGTAATTGCCATTACTGTAGCTTCCATTACCGTTAACTCTAATTACAGTCCTGACTCATTGCTACGTGTAAACTACCGTGCGATTAAATCCGCGACGACGCCATCGAGACCAAAAGCGTAGGTGGCTCGTCGTTGGGCAAATCCTTAAGGCAGCCATCGGCTTATCCGCTGTCCATTCCTCCGTCGTGAACAAAAGGCCCCTACCAAGCATTGAGGCCGCATGGCAGCCGGTGGCTTCGCTGCGCCTGTCCAACTTGCTTATGTGATACTCTAACGGCTTCAACAAGCCGGTCCACGAAACCCCTCGAGTGACGCAACTCCCCCTCAACAAGCCAGTCCACGAACAATGGCGGGCATGTCACCGTGGCACGTTTGCGACCCGTGCGACGATGGCTCAGATCGTATGGTGCACCCCGATCGAGTGGGTTACGGGCACACGTGATCTTTCGCGCCTGTGGCACATGGTCTAGGGTACGATGACAGCAGAGTTCGGTTTTACGTACTTTTTCGTTTATGGTAGTACGAGTTTTGACAGGGAAAGATAAAAGATAAGGCGTGAGAGATTTAAATCACGCTGATTTTTCGCGTGTAGCATTGTGAATTAAGTGAGGCGAAGAGGGCACTACAGAGGCACAAATGAGTCAGTTAGTTGCCAGACTAAGAAAAGGACGTGTGACATCTCACAGTGCAGAACGAGATTTGGTATGACCACTCTGATTAGGTATAGAGAGCTCAACCAAGAGCGTTGAGGATTTGAATGATATTTGCGCAGCATTGTCGTAAACGTACACGATACGACTATGCTTGTAAATTTGAATTATAGAAGTCATGGTAGCACCGCCCGCGCGTGCCATGCGACAGTAATAAGCCTTTGCAAGCTGCACGGTCTAGCAACGCCTGCCCGTGAAACGGGCTGTTACAACAAGCGTGGTAAAAGCTGGATTCCCAATACAATAGAGCCTTGCGAGATCATTGGCTCATGGGCGGATTAGATGTTCAAAGACAAAGTTAATTTTGTGCACATAAAATTATAGATAAAATACACATTGTAATTAAAATACATTGCGGCTAAATTGTTTAACGGTCGGGCAAAGGGATCCTTCTTGGCGTATCCTTTTGTGCATGGTGAGGTGACTTCTGATCGATCTTGCACACACGCGGGTAGATTGATTGCCTGACTCTCGGGATGGGTGAAGTTTCCATCCTGCATCTATTGAATGAGCAGTTTATATGACTTGCTCGATTCTTTGGGCCTGAGGATACAGCCGCATATGCAGCCTCTCTTTTTGCCAATCAGCTGGAGCGCGTCACGGCTTTTGAGCTGTACGAGCAAATCCCGTGCTGGTAGTATAGGCTTACGCACCACCGCAGTGGCGCCCGACGCAGAAGTAGTCTAATGTTTACACCTTCGCAGTGAAAGCGAGCCTTCCCTTTCAAATTAAAAGATCAAAGCTGGCCACGGAATCGGCTTTTTTTCATCACATATAATCAGGTCTTTGTGACTATATCACTCTCTTTTCTTGGAGGAAAGGGCCAAAATTCCGTAGAAGAGCTGTTTCGGAGTGTAAGCATGGAGCACATGAATTTTTTGCCAAAATTTAAGATCTATCAGCCCTCACGCGCAAGCAAAGAAGAAGCAGAAAATCCAAATTTATATCCACGAGTGAAGGATACGGAGGGCAGCCTCAATTGCTCAAGCTTTACTCAAAAGAACTGTGACATAAATTAGGCCCGCCTTGCACTCACCTTTTCGAATGCTGTCCTTAAAAAATGAAAATGGCTCTTCTAATCAACCTTCGAAAAGGCTTGATCCTCCGAAACGCCTTCGATTGGCTGTTTCAATCTTATATGACTTCTATGGAGTGACATAAGTGTAGCTTCCGATCAAAGCTACATCCGTTGATCTGTCTGCGGACAAATTGTGGATCCGTAGCTGTCCGAAAGAGAATCGTCGGACAGAATTTGCGCCTAATTCGAAGGCTTCAAAAGATCGCTGTCAAAATTTGCGCACTTAGAACCGAAGAACGTCTGCCATCCGTATGGTACTGGGCGGGTCTAAAGTTCTCATGACGAGTCCACACCACAGTAGCTTAACCTCTGAGAGCTTGGCAGCTTTCGAAGTTGGATAGACTAAGTGACTAATATTCTAGAATGTGACTATTTCTCTTATATGTCAAGTTTGCACATACTGTGGGACACCCAATTAGAGGTCGTTACACTCCCCCTCAACTTGACAGTCCACAAGTCTGCATGCGTCACGAAGCTTCACAAAGCGTGGCGTCGGAATGGCCTTCGTTTACATATCCGCCAGCTGAGACTCCGATGGTACGTACTCCACCTTGATGGTGCCCTTCTCGACGTAGTCACGGACGAAGTGAGCTCCGAGGTCGATGTGCTTGGCGCGTGGGGTGTAACCGTGGTTAGTTGCCATACTAATCGCCGACTGGTTGTCCATGTAGATCGTCGACGCACTCGACACGTTTACACCCATCTCTGTGAGGAGGAAACGCAGCCACAGAGCTTCTTGAGCGGTAAGTGCGAGAGCCATGTACTCGGCTTCAGCAGTTGATAACGCGACGGTCGCTTGACGCTTGCTCTTGTAGATGACCGGACCGTCAGCCATCTTCACCATCACACCAGACGTCGAGCGTCGAGTCTCCTTATCACCGCCCCAGTTCGCGTCGCAGTATGTCACGATATTCTTGCCCTTAGCCGTGTAGTGGATGCCGGTCGAATCAGTGGCCTTGAGGTAGCGAAGTACACGTAGCGCAGCATTCCAATGCATCTCACGCGGCGTATCGAGGTACTGAGAGAGTATCGACAGCACGTAGCCAATGCCGGGACGCGTGGCATTGGCAACGTACAGCATTGATCCGATTGGTTCGCGGTACTTAGTTTTGTCTGTGCATTCACCGTGCTTGTCGGATGGGCTGAGATCTTGACCGATCATCATTAGGTTGCGGACACCATGAGCAGATACTTGACCAAAACGCTCGAGCAACTTTATTATAAACTGAGATTGCTTCACCAACATTTCACCACGTTTACGATTGTGAAGTACTTTCATCTCGAGAACGAAACGAGCATCACCGAATGATTTGACCGTGAAGTGCGACGCGAGACTAGTATACACGGATCGCGCTTGTTCCTCTGTTTTGCAACCAACAAGTAGATCGTCCACGTAGAGCACCACAAAAACCGCGGCCGCTGGGTCACTGTCATCTCGTCGAACGAAAAGACAAGGATCAGCTCGACACTGTTTGAAACCGAGACTCTTGAACACGTCGCGGATGGTATGGTGTCACACAGCCGCAGCTTGCTTGAGTCCATAGAGGCTGCGGCGGAGTCTGCAAAACAATTCCGGCGCCACATCCACTCCTTCAGGGGATTTCATAAACACTGTTTCGCCAAGCTTGCTATTTAGAAATGCGGTCTCAATGTCAAACTGGCGAATCATGAGGCGTCGAGAGCACCACAAAGCGAGAAAGACCCGGATCGTGTTCATGCTTGCCACTGGTGAGTATGTGTGGGTATAGTCTATGCCGCGAGTCTGGGAGAAACCTCGAGCGACCAGACGTGCCTTGTATCGCTTTACCGCTCCATTCTCGTCGTACTTCTTCGCGAATACCCATTTGCATCCGATCACCTTGCTTCCTTGAGGTCGTCGCACCATGTCCCACGTGTGGCTCCGCACATGCGATCGAATCTCAGCACGAATAGCTTCCTTCCATTGTGGAGCGTCTGGGGCCGCCATTGCTTCAGCGTATGATGTAGGCAGCTCAGACACCGCCAACACAATTTCGTACTCGTCCAGGCGTGGTCGCTTGCTTTCTGGTTCTGGCTCATCGTCATTTTCAGCGCCACCAAGATGCAAAGGCATATCTCCATCGCTCAGTTGACGCGGTTGTTCATACGTGATCGACCGAGGGCGAATGGAACCACCACTGAACACTATGCGATTCTCTGATGCATCGACGCCGACGCCAACACCTTCACCATGAGGGATAATTGCTGACGTTGTGCACGGATCACATGCGGCAGCACAGACGAGGTCAAGGCTCGGGTTGAGATGCTGGACCATGATGGCGGGGCGATCGATCGATCTACTTGGGTGTTGTGAGTGCGGGACGATATCGCAATCAGGACGTTGGGCGAGCTGCATCTGCTGATTTTCGGTAGCAGTAGCAGGACTGATGCGCAGGACAACTTGCATCTGGCTGTAACTCCCCCTGTCCAAAGCATTAGGAACGGGTGAGACTTGAGCATCGGTAGGGGTACTTCTTCCATTTCAACGTCGGCGGCATCGTCGACGTCCGCAGTTGCACCATGGTCGTTCTCATTCACTGGTCGCGGTGGCGGAATATACATCACGGAATCGTGATCATTGATGCTAACCACTTAAGGAGAGCAACTTGAGTCATCACTGACGGCATGGAACGTGTCTGGTGGTCGCTAATTCAGATGCACCGATCGCGAAATCACGATGCGCTCGTCGTCGTAGTCCCACACACGGTACGCTTTCGAACCATCAGCGTATCCAAGGAAGAGGCAACGGTGAGCTCGAGGATCAAGTTTGCCTACGTTTGGCTTGTCAACATGTACGTAGCCGCGAGCACCAAATACACGAAGGTCTTCGAGGGACTGGCGCTTTCCGGTTAATACTTTGAGGGGGCTCTGATCGGTCGCGCAGTATCCGGGATACGGTTAACGATGTAAGCTGCAGTCCGAAACGTTTTACCCACCACACACGGTCCACTCGCATGTAGTGTAGCATCGATCGGGCCATGTCAGCTAGTGTCCGGTTCATACGCTCAGCGGTCCAATTTTGCTGGAGGCTGTATGGCGCACTCGTCTGGTGAATGATCCCTTTGGACGCACAGAACTTGCCGAAGCGCTTGCTCACATATTCACCACCGTTGTCACTACGAACACACATCACCTTGCAGCCGTGTTGCACCTTAACCTGAGTACAAAATGCCTTGAAGCAATCGAACACTTGAGACTTCTGCTTGATGAAGTTGATAAACACTACTCGGCTGAAGTCGTCCACGAAGACCACGATGTATACCGCACCACCATTGGACTTCGGTTTAATTGGCCCCATCACATCCGTGTGCACAATCTCGAATGGGCGCACTGTCTTTATCTCGCTACCCGATTGGTGCGCGAACGAGCTCGTGGTCATTTTTCCTTGCGCACAGCCACTGCAAACACCACTATCCGATTGAAACAAAGCCATAGGGGGGACACCATCGCACGCGCGAGCAACTAGCTTTAGCTTGGTATCGTAGACGTGCCCCAGGCGCGCGTGGATAACTTTGTAGGCTTTATCACTTTACTATCAACTGCCGTATACGCATACCTTCCGTTCTGAACTTCAGTTCACACGCGTACAGTTTCCCAATCCGAGGTATTCGAACAACAACACGGCCATTCAGCGAGATGGAGGCACCGGATTTGTCGAACTGCACACCGAGATTCTTGGACATGAGTGCAGGAACCGATAGTAGCTTTCGGTCCAATTTCTGAACGTGGAGAACATCCGTCAACTTCACCCGCACGCCTCCGGTAAAGTTAACTCGCACGTTACCCATACCTATGGCGGCAACCCGCTGGCCATTTGCCACCATGATCTCGATTGGTTCTGTATGCGGGCGGTATTCCGAAAAATCATTCCGATCCGTAGTCATGTGCGAGCTGGCTCCACTATCAAGGAGCCAGGTGGACGATCGCTCACCACCAGCGGTCATAGCGGAGAACGCGAACTCCGAACCACCGGCATTGCCCTTCAGCCCCGGGAAATCTTGTTTCTTGTGGCCTGCTTCGTGAAATTCATAGCATTGGCCCTTGAACTCCTTCTTGTCATCACGATTATGCCCTTTGCGTCCGTGTCCCTTGGCATTCCGTCCACGTCGTCCTCCACGCCCATTCTGGAATCTCCCACCATTATCATTCACCGTCGCCTTGAATGCTTGCTCCTTCACCTCGCGTTTCTGAATCATCTCATATTCGCGTCGGAGCATCTCTATCGCCTCCAGCAGTGTCACACGGTCGCGCGCTTCGATGAGCCGCACCATCGCATCGTACTCACTTGGCACACTACCAAGGAGGATCACCAGCTTATCCTCTTCGGCAGAGCGTCACCAACCGCAGCCAACTTCGCACACAATTCATCGAACTGCACCGGATGCTCCATGAGACTCCCACCACTGGCCATCGCGAACTCGTGGAGTTGCTTGCGCACCTGCACACGGTTGTGCATACTCTGCTTCATGAAAGATGCACGCAGAATGTGCCATGCTTCCCATGCAGAATCGGCTTCTCTCACCATCATCTGGTACGTTGGACTCAACAGCTTCAACACCACAGCCAGCGCTTTCACATCGGCGGCTTTCCATTGGGTGGGGTCGTTCACTGCGTCTTCTGGCTCCACCTCGAGATGATTGAGGAGGTCCTTCCAGGCCAATGCCATGCAAGCGTTAAACTTCCACAGAAAGTAGTTGTCGTCGCTGAGGATCTCGTTCGGGTTCGTTATCGGGCTCATAACCTATAACAATTTGATTGTCGCAGAGCAGAATGGAAAGTAAGTTTATAGGAAAAAAGCAAACTTTCGGCTCTAACTCACTTGTAGCCACGTGTTCTTCTGTCTCGATATTCTAGAATGTGACTATTTCTCTTATATGTCAAGTTGGCATACTGTGGGACACCCAATTAGAGGTCGTTACACGCCTTTTGCACTTCATTGTCCTACAAAGTACGCCCTCACATTTATCTTCACATCATTATTCGTCGCATAAACCATCTACATATGGTCCACACGACAAGACGTCCATGCGACAAATGGGAGCGGCCGTTCTGATACGGGGGAGTATTCGTTGTCTTTACTACTTGATAGCAAACACATCATCTCGATTCTATCCACTAAACGGTACTTCAATGAGACCAATGCCGTCTAAAAATATCTAGCAATGTCTCTTACTTTTAAAGTAATAGCAAGTAGTAATTCGTTGTTATGCGATGCAATTGCATCATTCCTCTGAGCTACGATCGAAAATGAATAGCATCCTAAGTAGACCGACAGTCATCTTAATCATTGCATCAGATTAGGCAGCTGTACCACCTTTGAGATTTTTTGACCAATTCTAAAGCCGAACCGGGAGCGAAGATTTTGATAGAAATATGTTGTAGAAATACAGCATTGTGTATCGTCGCGATATGTGTTGTACTCATCTAATGGCGCTTCCACCGATCGACGATAAATTAAAAGGCTCTCACGGTCGCATTGAACACCCTTGTAACTAGAATCGGACGCACAGCTCACTAGACGAAAGCCGAGGGCTGGTTTAAGCCAACTCAATGATGTTTAGAGACTGCAGCTTTGTTTTGCAGTACTGTCAACCTTTGATTCCATTACGACTTTTGATTGATGTGCCATTGAGAGCTGTCCGAGTGATAGTTTTTTACTCGTCGCGGTTTGACACAGTACTTTGCGTTCCTCTTACTCGAACCATAACATAATAATCAATTATAAAAATTGCTTACGTCGATTTGGCTGTTCAAGTAAGACTGGCGCACACCGCACAGTTTTTTACAACCTTTTTATTAGGGAGTCGCCTCAGTTTTCGTTAACTACGCCATACCCCACTTTTTATAGCACCCCTCAGTATACAGGGCTAAAACCGCCTTTACCTTAAGTTTTGAACGTTGGTTGGCTGCAACAATCAAGGATCTTTGTAAGATAATAACATTAAAACTTTCAGTATTCAGTGTTGCGTGAAATTCGCCATGGGTTTCGGGAATCGAAAGAGCTTATCAAGCTTTTGAAACATCATTGCCTCCGGTTACTTGTTTGTGTGCAGCACTCGACGCAGCTCTGCGACGGTGCGATTGCCCCGTGCATCGATCGTGCTAGTGCCAATACGAGCACCATTTGACCCATCCACCAACTGTAATTGCTTGGTATTGGATAGCGAGCTGAATAGGGCAGCAAAAGGCGAAATAGTCCTGTTTCCACCACCGGACAAACTCTGCAATAGGTAGACCCAGGTGATCGCACCGTCGTCGCTTGATCCAGAGCAGACAAACCATACGTCTTCACCAGCTGCCTCAAAACAGAACGTTCGCTTGGTTATATCTTTAAAAAGCGTAAATACTGCATGTCATCGTGCAACTGCACATCTCCACGTGGCTTGTCAAAACTGCTATTGCAGCGACGCCCACTTCTCTCTTGTTGCTAACTTCGTTCTCTTAATCAGTACAAAATATCGTTGTTTCCACCTCTTCCACAAAACTATCAGGTTGAGTCTCGTTTGCGCGATCGAGACTCTTCTTCATGACATTCGACTGCTTGTAAGGCAGCCAGTGCGTATCCACTCTCGGTTTTTACGTATCGACGACGAGCTTCCCGTTGATCTTTGCGATTATTGTTCGAATGTCTCGAATTTTACTCGGTATCTCGAGTAAACATACTCCATAAATTTTCTTAATCTGGTACGTAATCTAAGAAGGTTGATGCTTTACCAAAGACGAAAGCAACATGACTTTTTTTCTTTTGTGGGCGTGCGTCCTCATGAAGAATTGAAACAAATCAGAGATGTCTTCTACAGTCAAATTTTACTTACTTTTCTCGTGGAGAATAATTCCGGTGTTTTATTTCAAACTTAATTTCCTATCACAAGCAGCTACGATGCACATTCTTGATACTGTTGGTCCAAGTATAGCACGTATACATCGGTTTCTCGCTAGCTCTTGTTCGTGCTTATGGTGACGTTAGCGTTTATAGGTCCAGGCACACATAAAGCCCGTCCAATGTGTCGGATTAAAGAAGTGAGGCTTTAATAACAATCTACCACAGCTCGAGCAATAACTCAGTCAAGTTTGCTAAGTATGGTCAAAAGGCCGTTCGTTTTGCAGTGAAGTTGACACTGCTCTTTGTGTATTTGAAGATAGTGTGTTTGAATATTTGGCAAGATTAGTGGCCCTTTGATCGCCATTTACCATACTCTAAGAGTAAACTTGACCGAGACATTGCTCGAGCAACGGTAAAGTGCTATTGGAGTCTGTTTGATACACAAGACGGGCTTCATGTGCGCCAGGACCTCTGGATACTTATTTGTTAGTGAGCTAAGCGCAGCGAAAAATCAATAGCACGTGGCATACTTTCATTAGCAGCGACCGATCACATCAAAAATTGGCTTTGTAGCTACAAGGAGTCAGACCGCAGTATTTTTGCCTTAAAAAAAACAAAGCAACTGATTTGAATGAGTAAACCAAAGGACAATAAATTTTCTTGTCACTAAAGCCGGTTTTGGTTTCTCTTTAGCTTTGGCTTTGAACGAGTCAACTTGTCTTGCTTGCATGGTTTTGAGGGTGGATTCCACAACAATTTAATCCCTGACTTGTCAGTGACGATTGCGCGGAGGGGGAGTGCGACGAGGGGGGAATTGACCGTGACCAGTGGCCAGGATTGTAGCCAGAATGAGCACGAAACCGCACGAACGAAGCATGCTTCACCACTTGCAGTGCAAAAAAAATAGTGAGCTCATGATCATGCTGGGCCTGCAGAAACCGTGTTTACTGAAACAGTTAAAGGGGTAGCGCGTGCATGAGAGATACAATCTTCTTGACTCAATGTATACTACAGATACACTTTGATGAAAAAAGCAAAAGTAAGGAAAGCCTACAAGAAAGTTCAGATTATCAAATAATGAGAGCCGCTTTCCCCCCCTTCGTCTACCCGTCAATATATTTATCCTGACCAATGAACGGCTACCATATGTAATTACTAATTGTGACGTACTTGTAATTACTGTGAAGCCATCCACCTGTTCAACATGCATTCAGCGGTGTAATGTTAACACTCCCACTCACCGCTAGTGCTGTGCGTCCTTTGTTGCTGACTTGGTCTTGATTCCGGAGGCTTCGCGCAGATACTTCAGCATCTTGGTTCCAAGCGCCTTGTTTAGCATATCTGCAAGCTGACTCCTTGTATCAATGTAGCCAATCTTGAGTAATCCATGCTGAACGTTCTCCCGAATAAAGTGATGTCTGATGTCCACGTGCTTTGTACGTGCGTGGTAGCCCGCGTTGTTTGCCAAAGCTATCGCACCTTGATTGTCTTCCCGTATTTGCGGGCCTTCCACTTGTTCTTGACCTATTTCCTTGAGCATTGCGCGCGCCCAAAGTACTTCTTGTGTGCACGAGCTGAGCGCCATATACTCTGCTTCTGCGGAACTTAGTGCAACGGTTTTTTGATACTTGGACTTGAATACAACTGGAGCTTTACCAATGTTGATCATCACACCTGAGACAGACCGTCTGTCATCGGTGTTGCTACCCCAGTCAGCATCCGAAAAAGCTTCAACAATCACCTTTCCCGTTTCTCTTTGGTAAACGATCCCATGATGACGTCTCGAATTTAAGTGGCGCAATACACGAATTGCGGCGTTCCAATGTGGTAACCCCGGATTTTCGAGAAATCGAGACAGTTGTGTCACGATGTATGCGACGTCCGGCCAAGTGCAAGTTGTAACATATAGCAGACATCTAATTAGTGAGCGGTATGGTCTTGATCGCATCTCTGAACGCTCAGCTTCTGTACTTGGTGACTGTGATGTTGACAGCTTGAGACCGGACGTACACGGACTGTCGACGTTCTTGGCGTTTTTCTGTCCAAATCGCTCAGCCACGTCGCTAATGTAGCGTGTTTGCTTGATCATTAGTGTGGAAGCTGTCATGTCGTGGTCGTTCTCCATGCCCAAGATGAACTTCGCCATATCGAGATCCTTCATCTTGAAAACACTTTTAATCATCCTTTTGACCTCTAGAATCTCGTCGCTCGGCTGCAATGATCATATCATCGACATAAAGACATACGTACACATAACCTTCCACCACTTTCTTCACGTAGACGCATTGATCAGCTCCACCTCTTTTAAAATCGTTCTTCTTGAAGACGTGGTCGATCGTCTTGTTCCAAGCGCTTGCAGCTTGCTTGAGACCATATATAGCTTTGTTCAGCTGACAAGCAAATCCTTGAGCTCCCTTAACACCAATTGGAACTTCCATGTGAACACGATCCGACAGTACACTGTTGCGAAAGGCGGTGTCGACGTCCAGCTGTTCCATTTTGTAGTCCAATACCGCACACACTGCGAGTACAACTCGAATTGAGTTCATGTTGGCCACTGGAGAGTAAGTCTCGAAGAAATCCACGCCGTATTTCTGCTTGAAACCTTAAGCCACCAATCAAGCTTTGTAGCGCACAACACATCCATTCTGGTCACGCTTCTTTGCAAAAACCCAGCGGCATTCAATCGTACGTCCAATTGATTCTCGTGGAACGAGTGTCCATGTTTTGTTTTTGTGATGCGACTGTAATTCGGCGTCCATCACTTGTCGCCACTGTTCTGCCTCGTCACTAGAAATTGCCTGCGCATACGTGGTAGGCAAGTCTGATTCTTCACCAACACTCACAGCGTAAGCGAGAATAGCTTCAGCTATCAGGCCGTCTATATCAATCCTTGCACGCTTTGGAGATGGTGGTCCTTCGCTTCCTCCCAGACTTTCATCGGCATCTGATCCGTTTTCCAGCAAAAACATTGGTACATATGTACGCCTTGAACGTTCCACTTGCGGTCGAAATACCAATCGATCTTCCTGTGCATCCAGTGTAGGAGTTCTGTACTCTGTCAGTTCAGAGTGTACTGAGGTCGGTAATCGAAGCATCTCGACCCTTGATTCATTTGTGTTGGACTCCTCCTCATTCATTGGACCATCTGGAATTTCGTCTCCTTCTTCACACTACATAGTTCTATCTTGATCTTGTTGGTGTTCCGTCGGCCCGGACACAGCACTTTCATCGTTGTCTTTGGTAACGTGTATCACTTTTATTTGTTTGGGCGGGTGTGTCTCATAAATGCCGCCCACTTCACGCTCGTCCAGCTTCACCGACCGTGATACTGATATCTTGTCTTTCTCCAAATCGTAAACTCGGTATCCCTTGGTGTCTTCGGCATAACCAAGGAACATGCACTTGAAGCTTTTGGCTTCGAGCTTCGTCCTCTTCACTTGATCATCGTGAGCATATCCATGAGACCCAAACACCCTAAGATGATCCATCCGTGGCTTCATCTTAAATCCCAGTTCATATGGGGTGTTATTTGGGTGCATTGTATTAGGAGAGCGGTTGATCAGGTACACCGCAGTGCTTACTGCCTCTGCCCACCAACATGTCGGAACACACTTGTAGTGTAGCATGCTCCGTGCCTTTTCCATTATCGTACGGTTCATTCGTTCTGCAATACCATTTTGTTGGGGACTGTATGGTACTGTACGCTGATGTATGATACCGTTCCGCTGACATAAATTCGTAACTGTTTTGTTGACAAACTCCGTTCCGTTGTCCGAACGCAGGCACTTAATACGGGTTCCCCACTGATTCTCATGCAGTGCTTTAAACATCGTGATCTTGTCGGCAACTTCACTCTTCTTTGCCAGAAAGTAAGCCACCACATATCGTGAATAATCATCCACAAACGTCAAAATGTATTTAGCACCTCCTTTTGAAAGTGTCTTCATGGGTCCCATCACGTCTGTGTGAACTAACTCCAATACACGCGATGTCTTTGTCATGGAGCGTCCTGGAAAGGCTTCGATCGTCTGCTTGCTCTTCATGCTACACCACACAGGGCCTTGTTACCTTGTTTTAGCGCAGGAATACCTTCTGTAGATCGCATAGTCTTAACTAAAACGTCCTCATTTGGATGTCCCATACGAGCGTGCCATAACTCACACTGACTATCAGCTCCCGAGTATTGCACCAATCGTACCCCCTCTTGCTGACAATCCAGTCTGTAAGCTTTCCCATTTCTTGTCCCAGTTGCCAAAGCCTCGTTCTTGTCCCAAATGGTGCACAAAGCACGCTGAAACTCCACACTTAGTCCACGTTTGGCATGCTTTCCCACTGACAGTAGACGTCTGTTAAGTCCAGGGATAAACAGCACTTCCATCATCGATATGCGTCTTCCATCTAAGCCGATAAGCTTCACCATTCCAGCTCCTTCGACGCGTAACTTTCTGCCATCTGCAATTTTATTCTTGACGTCGTCTTCAAGTCGCTTGAAGTCAATCAAGTCGCTTCGGTGAGGGGTCATGTGTGACGTCGCACCACTGTCGATCAGCCAGCTTACTGATTGCTCATTCCTAACAGCAAACACTGCATCATTACCGCTATAACGGTTTTTTGGAACGGTTTTCAGCAGCTGGACAGTCCCGTTTCATATGACCAGTCTGGTCACAATTGAAGCATTTTTCCCGAAAACCGCCGCCCTTGCGTGGCGCGTAACTCTTGCGGCCTCTTCCTCGTCTGCCCTTAATCCGTCCATTATTGTCTGTGGCTCGAAACGCTTTCTCACTTGCTTCCTTCTTCTGTAGTCTGTCTGACTTCTTCAAAAGCTTCTCCTTGACTTCGATCAGAGTGATGTCCTTGGCGTTCTCCACGATAGAAGATATTATTCCATATTCCGCCGGCAAGCTGCTCAGAAGCAATACTAGCTGTCTTGATTCAATTACCGGCTCTCCCGTCGTCTGGAGTCCCACGACCAGCTCATCGAACGCGTCCAGATGTTCCACCATGCGAGTGCCACTCTCCATCTTAAACTCATGAATGCGCCGTGTCATCGTGACACGGTTGTGTAGAGTGGAACGATGGTAGAGATCGCGAAGCGTTCCCCATGCCTCCAGGGCACGAGTAGCAGACCGTATCTTGGTCTGGTGTTGTATGTCGACGCCCTGGGCAATTATACCCAATGCCTTGGCGTCATTCACGAGCCGCGTTTCCGTTATTTCGCTCTCGCCCTTCGCGCCCATAATGTGTCCCAGCAGCCCTTTTCTTGCGAGGGCCATTCTCATGTTGAATTCCCAATGGTAGTAGTTACCATCTCCTAGGAGGACTTCGGTGCGCTTGGTAGTCATGGCGGTGACGGTGTGGTGATGCGAGGCTGTTGTTTGCGGCTGTTAACCTGCTGAGAAGAAAGTAGAAACCGAAGTGAATATGTTTATCCTGACCAATGAACGGCTACCATATGTAATTACTAATTGTGACGTACTTGTAATTACTGTGAAGCCATCCACCTGTTCAACATGCATTCAGCGGTGTAATGTTGACAAAAACTTTCAATATTCAGTGTTCGTGAAATTCGCCATGGGATTCGGAGATCGTAAGAGCTAATCATCTTTTGGAATATCATGGCCTCCGGTTACTTGTTTGTGTGCAGCACTCGACGCAGCTCTGCGACGGTGCGAATGCTCCGTGCATCGATCGTGCTAGTGCCAATACGAGCACCATTCGACCCATCCACCAGTTGTAATTGCTTGGTATTGGATAGCGAGCTGAATAGGGCAGCAAAAGGCGAAATAGTCCTGTTTCCACCACCGGACAAACTTTGCAATAGGTAGACCCAGGTGATCGCACCGTCGTCGCTTGATCCAGAGCAGACAAACCAAACGCTTTCACCAGCTGCCTCAAAACAGAATGTTCGCTTGATTCCATCTTTAAAAAGCGTAAATACAGCATGTCATCGTGCAACTGCACATCTCCACGTGGCTTGTCAAAACTGCTACTGCAGCGATGCCCACTTCTCTCTTGTTGCTACCTTCGTTCTCTTAATCAATACAAAATATCGTCGTTTCCACCTCTTCCTCAAAGCTATCAAGTTGAGTCTCGTTTGCGATATCAAGACTCTTCTTCATGACATTCGACTGTTTGTAAGGCAGCCACTGCGTATCAACTCTCGGTCTTTACGTATCGACGACGAGCTTCCCGTTGATCTTTGCGATTGTTGTTCGAATGTCTCGAATTTTACTCGGTATCTCGAGTAAACATACTCCATAAACTCTCTTGACCTGGCACGTAATCTAAGAAGGTTGATGCTTTACCAAAGACGAAAACATCATGACTTTTTTTCTTTTGTGGGCGTGCGTCCTCATGAAGAATCGAAACAAATCAGAGATGTCTTCTACAGTCAAATTTTACTTACTTTTCTCGTGGAGAAAATTTCCGGTGTTTTATTTCAAACTTAATTTCCTATCACAAGCAGCGACGATGCACATTCTTGATACTATTGGTCCAAGTATAGCACGTATCGGTTTCTCGCTAGCTCTTGTTCGTGCTTATGGTGACATAAGCGTTTATAGGTCCAGGCACACATAAAGCCCATCCAATGTGTCGGATCAAAGAAGTGAGGCTTTAGTAATACTCTACCACAGCTCGAGCAATAACTCAGTCAAGTTTGCTAAGTATGGTCAAAAGGCCGGTTTGCAGTGAAGTTGACGCTGCTCTTTGTGTATTTTAAGAGAGTGTGTTTGAATATTTGGCAAGATTAGTGGCCCTTTGACCGCCATTTATCATACTTTAAAAGTAAACTTGACCAAGTAATTGCTCTAGCAACATTTAAGTGCTATTGGAGTCTGTTTGATACACAAGACGGGCTTCATGTGCGCCAGGACCTCTGATTACTTATTTGTTAGTGAGCTTCACCCAACTAAGCGCAGCGAAAGTTCAATAGCACGTGGCATACTTTCATTAGCAGCGACCGATCACATCAAAAATTGGCTTGGTAGCTACAATAAGTCAGACCGCAGTATTTTTTCCATAAAAAAACAAAGCAACTGATTTGAATGAGTAAACCAAAGGACAATATATTTTCTTGTCACTAAAGAGTACGATACCCGGTTTTGGTTTCTCTTTAGCTTTGGCTTTCAACGAGTCAACTTCTCTTGCTTGCATGGTTTTAAGGGTGGATTCCACAACATTTAATCCTTGACTTATCAGTGACGATTGCGCGGAGGGGGAGTGCGACGAGGGGTGGAATCAGAGGCCTCGCTACCGTGACCAGTGGCCAGGAATGTAGCTAGAATGAGCACGAAACCGCACGAAAGACGCATACTTCACCACTTGCAGCGCAAAAAGAATAGTGGCCTCTGGTCGTGCTTGAGCTGCAAAAACTCTATTTACTGAAATGGTTTGCCAAGTAGGATGGGTAACGATCATATGAGAGCGACAAGATGCGAAAGAAGAGAGACGATTTAAATTTCTGGTGGGCTATCCATGTTTGCAAAGCTTTCATGTACATGGAACCGGGAGTATACTCCGGATTACGCGAAATTCCGCTAGGTCGTTAATTTCTATGCGTACATAGGTACCTGTCGCGAAGTCCAAGGCCGTCAGAAAATTTCTAGCATTTCTATTTATTGCGACATTATACCACTGCGCCTTTTGCACTTCGTTGTCATTATCTTCACATCACCATTGCTCCTGGCCGTGCTTGAGCTGCAGAAACCTCATTTACTTCGATAATTTGCCCATGCGAAAGAAATGAGGCGAATTAAATTTCTAGAAGATTATCCATGTTTGCAAAGCTTTCGTTTACATGGAATACCGGTAGAATGTTCTTGATCACGCGAACTTAGGCAAGGCCGTTAGATTCTATGCGTGCTGTCGCGAGGTCCAATGCCGTCTTAAATATCAAGCAATTCTATTTAATGCGTTATTATACTACTGTGCCTTTTGCACTTCATTGTCCTACAAAGTACGCCCTCACATTTATCTTCAAATCACCATTCGTCGCATAAACCATCTACATATGGTCCACACGACAAAACGTCCATGCGACCAATGGGAGCGGCCGTTCCGATACGGGAGTATTCGTTGTCTTTACTACTTGATCGCAAACACATCATCTCGATTCTATCCACTAAACGGTACTTCAAGGAGACCAATGCCGTCTAAAAATATCTAGCAATGTCTCTTACTCCTAAAGTAATAGCAAGTAGTAATTCGTTGTTATGCGATGCAATTGCATCATTTCTTAAGCTACGATCGGAAATGAATAGCATCCTAAGTAAACCGACAGTCATCTTAACCATTGCATCAGCTTAAGCAGCTGTACCACCTTTGAGATTTTTTGACCAATTCTAAAGCTGAACCGGGAGTGAAGATTCTGAAAGAAATATGTTGTAGAAATACAGCATTGTGCATTGTCGCGATATGTGTTGTACTCATCTAATGGCGCTTCCACCGATCGACCAATAATTAAAAGGCTCTCACGGTCGTATTAAACACCCTTGTGACTAGAATCGGACGCACAGCTTACTAGACGAAAGCCGAGGGCTGCTTTAAGCCAGTTCAATGATGTTTAGAGACTGCAGCTTTGTTTTGCAGTACTGTCAACCTTTGAGTCCATTATGACTTTTGATTGATGTGCCATTAAGGGCTGTCCGAGTGCTAGTTTTTTATTCGTCGCGGTTTGACACAGTACTTTGCGTTCCTCTTGCTCGAGCCATTACATAATAATCAATTATAAAAATTGCTTACGTCGCTTTAGCTGTTCAAGTAAGACTGGCGCACACCGCACAGTTTTTTACAACCTTTTTATTAGGGAGTCGCTTCAGTTCTCGTTCACTACGCCATACCCCACTATTATAGCACCCCTCAATATACAGGGCTAAAACCGCCTTTACCTTAAGTTTTGAATGTTGGTTGGCTGGAACAATCAAGGGTCTTTGTAGGATCACAACATTAAAACTTTCAATATTCAGTGTTGCGTGAAATTCGCACATGTGTTTCGGGATTGAAAGAGCTAATCAAGCTTTTGGAATATCATTGCCTCCGGTTACTTGTTTGTGTGCAGCACTCGACGCAGCTCTGCGACGGTGCGAATACTCCGTGCATCGATCGTGCTAGTGCCAATACGAGCACCATTCGACCCATTCACCGAATGTAATTGCTTGGTATTGGATAGCGAGTTGAATAGGGCAGCAAAAGGCGAAATAGTCCTGTTTCCACCGCCTGACAAACTCTGCAGTAAATAGACCCAGGTGATCGCACCGTCGTCGCTTGATCCAGAGCAGACAAACCAAACTTTTTCACCAGCTGCCTCAAAACAGAACGGTCGCTAGGTTTCATCTTTAAAAAGCGTAAAGACAGCATGTCATCGTGCAATTGCACATCTCCACGTGGCTTGTCAAAACTGCTACTGCAGCGATGCCCACTTCTCTCTTGTTGCTAACTTCGTTCTCTTAATCAGTACAAAATATCGTCGTTTCCACCTCTTCCTCAAAACTATCAAGTTGAGTCTCATATGCGCGATCAAGACTCTTCTTCATGACATTCGCCTGCTTGTAAGGCAGCCACTGCGTAACAACTCTCGGTTAATAGGTATCGACGACGAGCTTCCCGTCGATCTTTGCGATTGTTGTTCGAATGTCTCGAATTTTACTCGGCATCTCAACATACTTCATAAAATCTCTTGATCTGGTACGCAATCTGACTTGCTATTAGGAACTTTTCGCCTAGCCAAAGCTCTCCACAAAAACTTCTTACTGCCCAACTGTCGGTGGGTTCGTTGTGCGTCCTCTGCGATCTGTAGCACCACCACATAATCGTCCTCCTCTGCGTCGTACTTGCCGACCACAAACTTGGCTGTAGCTCCTCCTTCGTCTTGACTTTTACTTCGACTTCCACCCGATCCGCGCTGCTTTTCTACATTTCGTCTTTTTGTGTGTGTATCAACGTCAATCGAATACCGTGTAGGGGTGCTTAAAAAGTGGGGTGCAAGGCGACTAAGGGGGGGGAAGCGGCTCTCGAAATTTGATAATTGAACTTTCTTGTAGGCTTTCCTTACTTTCGCTTCTTAATCAAAGTGTATCTGTAGAATACATTGAGTCAAGAAAATTGTACCCCTCATGCACGCGCTACTCCTTTTACTGTTTCAGTAAATACGGTTTCTGCAGGCCCAGCACGACCATGAGCTCACTATTTTTTGCACTGCAAGTAGTGTAGCATGCGTCGATCGTGCGGTGTCGTGCTCATTCTAGCTCCATTCCTGGCCATTTGTTACGGTATCGTGGACGACAGTCAAGGCTCTCAGCGTCTTCGAAGTAAACTCCAATAGGAAATTGCCGCACCAGAAGAAAGGATGGCTTTGCCCATTGTTATCAATGAGCTCAAAAGTAAGCCAAATACGAAAATTGAGACTTTGCCCCTTGAAGCGCGAGCAAGAAAATTTACGCTCTGAAAGTGAGAGGATCTAAGAAAGTTGATGCTATACCAAAGACGAAAACGACATGACTTTTTTTCTTTTGTGGGCGTGCGTCCTCATGAAGAATTGAAACAAATCAGAGATGTCTTCTACAGTCAAATTTTGCTACTTTTCTCGTGGAGAATAATTCCGGTTTTTTTAAATTTAATTTCTACCACAAGCAGCTACGATGCACATTCTTGATACTATTGGTCCAAGTATAGCACGTATACATCGGTTTCTCGCTAGCTATCGTTCGTGCTTATGGTGACATTAGCGTTTATAGGTCCAGGCACACATAAGCCCGTCCAATGTGTCGGATCAAAGAAGTGAGGGTTTTATAACAATCAACCACAGCTCGAGCAATAACTCAGTCAAGTTTGCTAAGTATGGTCAAAAGGCCGTTTTGCAGTGAAGTTGACGCTGCTCTTTGTGTATTTAAAGAGAGTGTGTTTTAATATTTGGCAAGATTAGTGGCCCTTTGATCGCCATTTACCATACTTTAAGAGTAAACTTGACCGAGTCATTGCTCGAGCAACGGTAAAGTGTTATTGGAGTCCGTTTGATACAAGACGGGCTTCATGTGCGCCTGAACCTCTGGATACTTATTTGTTAGTGAGCTTCGTCCAACTAAGTGCAGCGAAAGTTCAATAGCACGTGGCATACTTTCATCATCAGCGACCGATCACATCAAAAATTGGCTTTGTAGCTACAATAAGTCAGACCGTAGTATTTTTTCCATAAAAAAACAAAGCAACTGATTTGAATGAGTAAACCAAAGGACAATATATTTTCTTGTCACTAAAGCCGGTTTTGGTTTCTCTTTAGCTTTGGCTTTCAACGAGTCAACTTGTCGTGCTTGCATGGTTTTGACGGTGGATTCCACGACATTTAATCCCCGACTTATCAGTGACGATTGCGCGGAGGGGGAGTGCGACGATAGGGGGAGGGACCTCGTAACCGTGACCAGTGGCCAGGAGGGTAGCCAGAATGAGCACGAAACCGCACGAACGAAGCATGCTTCACCACTTGTAGTGCAAAAAGAACAGTGGCCTCTGGTCGTGCTTGAGCTGCAAAAACTCTATTTACTGAAATGGTTTGCCAAGTAGGATGGGTAACGATCATATGAGAGCGACAAGATGCGAAAGAAGAGAGACGAGTTAAATTTCTGGTGGGCTGGCTATCCATGTTTGCAAAGCTTTCATGTACATGGAACCGGGGTATACTCCGGATTACGCGAAATTCCGCAAGGTCTTTATTTCTATGCGTACATAGGTACCTGTCGCGAGGTCCAAGGTCGTCAGGAAATTTCTAGCATTTCTATTTATTGCGACATTATACCACTGCGCCTTTTGCACTTCGTTGTCATTATCTTCACATCACCATTGCTCCTGGCCGTGCTTGAGCTGCAGAAACCTCATTTACTTCGATAATTTGCCATGCGAAAGAAATGAGGCGAATTAAATTTCTAGAAGATTATCCATGTTTGCAAAGCTTTCGTTTACATGGAATACCGGTAGAATGTTCTTGATCACGCGAACTTAGGCAAGGCCGTTAGATTCTATGCGTGCTGTCGCGAGGTCCAATGCCGTCTTAAATATCAAGCAATTCTATTTAATGCGTTATTATACTACTGCGCCTTTTGCACTTCATTGTCCTACAAAGTACGCCCTCACATTTATCTTCAAATCACCATTCGTCGCATAAACCATCTACATATGGTCCACACGACAAAACGTCCATGCGACCAATGGGAGCGGCCGTTCCGATACGGGGGAGTATTCGTTGTCTTTACTACTTGATCGCAAACACATCATCTCGATTCTATCCACTAAACGGTACTTCAAGGAGACCAATGCCGTCTAAAAATATCTAGCAATGTCTCTTACTCCTAAAGTAATAGCAAGTAGTAATTCGTTGTTATGCGATGCAATTGCATCATTTCTTAAGCTACGATCGGAAATGAATAGCATCCTAAGTAAACCGACAGTCATCTTAACCATTGCATCAGCTTAAGCAGCTGACCACCTTTGAGATTTTTTGACCAATTCTAAAGCTGAACCGGGAGTGAAGATTCTGAAAGAAATATGTTGTAGAAATACAGCATTGTGCATTGTCGCGATATGTGTTGTACTCATCTAATGGCGCTTCCACCGATCGACAATAATTAAAAGGCTCTCACGGTCGTATTGAACACCCTTGTGACTAGAATCGGACGCACAGCTTACTAGACGAAAGCCGAGGGCTGCTTTAAGCCAATTCAATGATGTTTAGAGACTGCAGCTTTGTTTTGCAGTACTGTCAACCTTTGAGTCCATTATGACTTTTGATTGATGTGCCATTAAGGGCTGTCCGAGCGCTAGTTTTTTATTCGTCGCGGTTTGACACAGTACTTTGCGTTCCTCTTGCTCGAGCCATTACATAATAATCAATTATAAAAATTGCTTACGTCGCTTTAGCTGTTCAAGTAAGACTGGCGCACACCGCACAGTTTTTTACAACCTTTTTATTAGGGAGTCGCTTCAGTTCTCGTTCACTACGCCATACCCCACTATTATAGCACCCCTCAATATACAGGGCTAAAACCGCCTTTACCTTAAGTTTTGAATGTTGGTTGGCTGGAACAATCAAGGGTCTTTGTAGGATTACAACATTAAAACTTTCAATATTCAGTGTTGCGTGAAATTCGCACATGTGTTTCGGGATTGAAAGAGCTAATCAAGCTTTTGGAATATCATTGCCTCCGGTTACTTGTTTGTGTGCAGCACTCGACGCAGCTCTGCGACGGTGCGAATACTCCGTGCATCGATCGTGCTAGTGCCAATACGAGCACCATTCGACCCATCCACCGAATGTAATTGCTTGGTATTGGATAGCGAGTTGAATAGGGCAGCAAAAGGCGAAATAGTCCTGTTTCCACCGCCTGACAAACTCTGCAGTAAATAGACCCAGGTGATCGCACCGTCGTCGCTTGATCCAGAGCAGACAAACCAAACTTTTTCACCAGCTGCCTCAAAACAGAACGGTCGCTAGGTTTCATCTTTAAAAAGCGTAAAGACAGCATGTCATCGTGCAATTGCACATCTCCACGTGGCTTGTCAAAACTGCTACTGCAGCGATGCCCACTTCTCTCTTGTTGCTAACTTCGTTCTCTTAATCAGTACAAAATATCGTCGTTTCCACCTCTTCCTCAAAACTATCAAGTTGAGTCTCATTTGCGCGATCAAGACTCTTCTTCATGACATTCGCCTGCTTGTAAGGCAGCCACTGCGTAACAACTCTCGGTTAATAGGTATCGACGACGAGCTTCCCGTCGATCTTTGCGATTGTTGTTCGAATGTCTCGAATTTTACTCGGCATCTCAACATACTTCATAAAATCTCTTGATCTGGTACGCAATCTGACTTGCTATTAGGAACTTTTCGCCTAGCCAAAGCTCTCCACAAAAACTTCTTACTGCCCAACTGTCGGTGGGTTCGTTGTGCGTCCTCTGCGATCTGTAGCACCACCACATAATCGTCCTCCTCTGCGTCGTACTTGCCGACCACAAACTTGGCTGTAGCTCCTCCTTCGTCTTGACTTTTACTTCGACTTCCACCCGATCCGCGCTGCTTTTCTACATTTCGTCTTTTTGTGTGTGTATCAACGTCAATCGAATACCGTGTAGGGGTGCTTTAAAAAGTGGGGTGCAAGGCGACTAAGGGGGGGAAGCGGCTCTCGAAATTTGATAATCTAACTTTCTTGAAGGCTTTCCTTACTTTCGCTTCTTAATCAAAGTGTATCTGTAGAATACATTGAGTCAAGAAAATTGTACCCCTCATGCACGCGCTACTCCTTTTACTGTTTCGGTAAATACGGTTTCTGCAGGCCCAGCACGACCATGAGCTCACTATTTCCTTGCACTGCAAGTAGTGTAGCATGCGTCGATCGTGCGGTGTCGTGCTCATTCTAGCTCCATTCCTGGCCATTTGTTACGGTATCGTGGACGACAGTCAAGGCTCTCAGCGTCTTCGAAGTAAACTCCAATAGGAAATTGCCGCACCAGAAGAAAGGATGGCTTTGCCCATTGTTATCAATGAGCTCAAAAGTAAGCCAAATACGAAAATTGAGACTTTGCCCCTTGAAGCGCGAGCAAGAAAATTTAACGCTCTGAAAGTGAGAGGATCTAAGAAATACGATGCTATACCAAAGACGAAAACAACATGACTTTTTTTCTTTTGTGGGCGTGCGTCTCATGAAGAATTGAAACAAATCAGCGATGTCTTCTAAGTCAAATTTTGCTACTTTTCTCGTGGAGAATAATTCCGGTGTTTTAATTTAAATTTATTTCCTATAACAAGCAGCTACGATGCACATTCTTGATACAATTGGTCCCTGCTAACGAAAGTATAGCACGTATACATCGGTTTCTCGCTAGCTCTTGTTCGTGCTTATGGTGACATTAGCGTTTATAGGTCCAGGCACACATAAGGCCCGTCCAATGTGTCGGATCAAAGAAGTGAGGGTTTTATAACAATCAACCACAGCTCGAGCAATAACTCAGTCAAGTTTGCTAAGTATGGTCAAAAGGCCGTTTTGCAGTGAAGTTGACGCTGCTCTTTGTGTATTTAAAGAGAGTGTGTTTTAATATTTGGCAAGATTAGTGGCCCTTTGATCGCCATTTACCATACTTTAAGAGTAAACTTGACCGAGTCATTGCTCGAGCAACGGTAAAGTGTTATTGGAGTCTGTTTGATACAAGACGGGCTTCATGTGCGCCTGAACCTCTGGATACTTATTTGTTAGTGAGCTTCGTCCAACTAAGTGCAGCGAAAGTTCAATAGCACGTGGCATACTTTCATCATCAGCGACCGATCACATCAAAAATTGGCTTTGTAGCTACAATAAGTCAGACCGTAGTATTTTTTCCATAAAAAAACAAAGCAACTGATTTGAATGAGTAAACCAAAGGACAATATATTTTCTTGTCACTAAAGCCGGTTTTGGTTTCTCTTTAGCTTTGGCTTTCAACGAGTCAACTTGTCGTGCTTGCATGGTTTTGACGGTGGATTCCACGACATTTAATCCCCGACTTATCAGTGACGATTGCGCGGAGGGGGAGTGCGACGATAGGGGGAGGGACCTCGTAACCGTGACCAGTGGCCAGGAGGGTAGCCAGAATGAGCACGAAACCGCACGAACGAAGCATGCTTCACCACTTGTAGTGCAAAAAGAACAGTGGCCTCTGGTCGTGCTTAAGCTGCAGAAACTCTATTTACTGAAATGATTTGCCAACTAGGATGGGTAACGATCATATGAGAGCGACAAGATGCGAAAGAAGAGAAACGAGTTAAATTTCTGGTGGGCTGGCTATCCATGTTTGCAAAGCTTTCATGTACATGGAACCGGGGTATACTCCGGATTACGCGAAATTCCGCAAGGTCTTTAATTTCTATGCGTACATAGGTACCTGTCGCGAGGTCCAAGGTCGTCAGGAAATTTCTAGCATTGCTATTTATTGCGACATTATACCACTGCGCCTTTTGCACTTCGTTGTCATTATCTTCACATCACCATTGCTCCTGGCCGTGCTTGAGCTGCAGAAACCTCATTTACTTCGATAATTTGCTCATGCGAAAGAAATGAGGCGAATTAAATTTCTAGAAGATTATCCATGTTTGCAAAGCTTTCGTTTACATGGAATACCGGTAGAATGTTCTTGATCACGCGAACTTAGGCAAGGCCGTTAGATTCTATGCGTGCTGTCGCGAGGTCCAATGCCGTCTTAAATATCAAGCAATTCTATTTAATGCGTTATTATACTACTGCGCCTTTTGCACTTCATTGTCCTACAAAGTACGCCCTCACATTTATCTTCAAATCACCATTCGTCGCATAAACCATCTACATATGGTCCACAACGACAAAACGTCCATGCGACCAATGGGAGCGGCCGTTCCGATACGGAAGAGTATTCGTTGTCTTTACTACTTGATCGCAAACACATCATCTCGATTCTATCCACTAAACGGTACTTCAAGGAGACCAATGCCGTCTAAAAATATCTAGCAATGTCTCTTACTCCTAAAGTAATAGCAAGTAGTAATTCGTTGTTATGCGATGCAATTGCATCATTTCTTAAGCTACGATCGGAAATGAATAGCATCCTAAGTAAAGCGACAGTCACCTTAACCATTGCATCAGCTTAAGCAGCTGTACCACCTTTGAGATTTTTTGACCAATTCTAAAGCTGAACCGGGAGTGAAGATTCTGAAAGAAATATGTTGTAGAAATACAGCATTGTGCATTGTCGCGATATGTGTTGTACTCATCTAATGGCGCTTCCACCGATCGACGATAAATTAAAAGGCTCTCACGGTCGTATTGAACACCCTTGTGACTAGAATCGGACGCATAGCTTACTAGACGAAAGCCGAGGGCTGCTTTAAGCCAATTCAATGATGTTTAGAGACTGCAGCTTTGTTTTGCAGTACTGTCAACCTTTGAGTCCATTATGACTTTTGACTGATGCGCCATTAAGGGCTGTCCGAGTGCTAGTTTTTTATTCGTCGCGGTTTGACACAGTACTTTGCGTTCCTCTTGCTCGAGCCATCACATTATAATCAATTATAAAAATTGCTTACGTCGCTTTAGCTGTTCAAGTAAGACTGGCGCACACCGCACAGTTTTTTACAACCTTTTTATTAGGGAGTCGCTTCAGTTCTCGTTCACTACGCCATACCCCACTATTATAGCACCCCTCAATATACAGGGCTAAAACCGCCTTTACCTTAAGTTTTGAATGTTGGTTGGCTGGAACAATCAAGGGTCTTTGTAGGATCACAACATTAAAACTTTCAATTTTCAGTGTTGCGTGAAATTCGCACATGTGTTTCGGGATTGAAAGAGCTAATCAAGCTTTTGGAATATCATTGCCTCCGGTTACTTGTTTGTGTGCAGCACTCGACGCAGCTCTGCGACGGTGCGAATACTCCGTGCATCGATCGTGCTAGTGCCAATACGAGCACCATTCGACCCATCCACCGAATGTAATTGCTTGGTGTTGGATAGCGAGTTGAATAGGGCAGCAAAAGGCGAAATAGTCCTGTTTCCACCGCCTGACAAACTCTGCAGTAAATAGACCCAGGTGATCGCACCGTCGTCGCTTGATCCAGAGCAGACAAACCAAACTTTTTCACCAGCTGCCTCAAAACAGAACGGTCGCTAGGTTTCATCTTTAAAAAGCGTAAAGACAGCATGTCATCGTGCAATTGCACATCTCCACGTGGCTTGTCAAAACTGCTACTGCAGCGATGCCCACTTCTCTCTTGTTGCTAACTTCGTTCTCTTAATCAGTACAAAATATCGTCGTTTCCACCTCTTCCTCAAAACTATCAAGTTGAGTCTCATTTGCGCGATCAAGACTCTTCTTCATGACATTCGCCTGCTTGTAAGGCAGCCACTGCGTAACAACTCTCGGTTAATAGGTATCGACGACGAGCTTCCCGTCGATCTTTGCGATTGTTGTTCGAATGTCTCGAATTTTACTCGGCATCTCAACATACTTCATAAACTCTCTTGATCTGGTACGCAACCTGACTTTTAAAAAGGAACATCTCGCCTAGCCAAAGCTCCCCACAAAAACTTCTTACTGCCCAACTGTCGGTGGGTTCGTTGTGCGTCCTCTGCGATCTGTAGCACCACCACATAATCGTCCTCCTCTGCGTCGTACTTGCCGACCACAAACTTGGCTGTAGCTCCTCCTTCGTCTTGACTTTTACTTCGACTTCCACCCGATCCGCGCTGCTTTTCTACATTTCGTCTTTTTGTGTGTGTATCAACGTCAATCGAATACCGTGTAGGGGTGCTATAAAAAGTGGGGTGCAAGGCGGTTGACGAAGGGGGGGGAAGCGGCTCTCGAAATTTGATAATCTAAACTTTCTTGAAGGCTTTCCTTACTTTCGCTTCTTTAATCAAAGTGTATCTGTAGAATACATTGATTCAAGAAAATTGTACCCCTCATACACGCGCTACTCCTTTTACTGTTTCAGTAAATACGGTTTCTGCAGGCCCAGCACGACCATGAGCTCACTATTTTTTTTGCACTGCAAGTAGTGTAGCATGCGTCGATCGTGCGGTGTCGTGCTCATTCTAGCTCCATTCCTGGCCATTTGTTACGGTATCGTGGACGACAGTCAAGGCTCTCAGCGTCTTCGAAGTAAACTCCAATAGGAAATTGCCGCACCAGAAGAAAGGATGGCTTTGCCCATTGTTATCAATGAGCTCAAAAGTAAGCCAAATACGAAAATTGAGACTTTGCCCCTTGAAGCGCGAGCAAGAAAATTTTACGCTCTGAAAGTGAGAGGATCTAAGAAAGTTGATGCTATACCAAAGACGAAAACAACATGATTTTTTTTTCTTTTGTGGGCGTGCGTCTTCATGAAGAATTGCAACAAAGCGATGTCTTCTAAAGTCAAATTTTGCTACTTTTCTCGTGGAGAATAATTCCGGTGTTTTATTTAAATTTATTTCTATAACAAGCAGCTACGATGCACATTCTTGATACAATTGGTCCCTGCTAACGAAAGTATAGCACGTATACATCGGTTTCTCGCTAGCTCTTGTTCGTGCTTATGGTGACATTAGCGTTTATAGGTCCAGGCACACATAAGGCCCGTCCAATGTGTCGGATCAAAGAAGTGAGGGTTTTATAACAATCAACCACAGCTCGAGCAATAACTCAGTCAAGTTTGCTAAGTA